>JBBBDQ010001589.1:407500-490000 GCA_037127315.1 Ascarosepion bandense
TTGTCTATTGGACATTACTTGTTTTCCTTTTCTTTTCATCTTATTGAAGTGCATTATCAGTGACTGAAAGGTTCATTGGGCCTATAAATGTCATGTGTCTATGCATCCAAAAACAATGAACAGACAATGGAAGGTGATAGATCAGAAAATGTCTGGTTGCCTTTGTTTATAGATTATGCTAATAAATCATTAACATAAAATTGATGTCTTTAGTAGAGGATGCGAAAAAGATATACAGTTTGGGTGTTAAATTGTATGTGGAATGAAATTCCTGAAATTATGAGAAATTTTGTTATATAAGTCTTCTGCTTCAACACTCACTTTTGCTGGTCTTATCAGAGTATCAACCAAAACATTTTGTTGTGTTGAGGATATAAGGACTAATCTGACTACCAATGCAGTCAAATGTAACGTAGCTTTACTTTGAAATGAGAAATCTATGAAAAAAAATGGGAAATGATTTTTGAGTTTTGAGTGATTGTCTTTGAAAAGGAAGGACTAAAATGTAATCGACTTTTTCAGATTACTTTTTCTTCCCTTTCCATTTGCAATTAGATAAGATTTTCACGAATTATGTTATCCTTGAAAATCAGTGATGATCAAAATAAATCCAGTAAATGACATAAAACAGTTACCTTAATTCCATAAAGATTATTTCTTTGATTTCTAATGCAGAATCAAGAGTTTCCAATTTCTTCTTTATTGGTCAGTATAAAACCTGTGAAAGAGCTCCCACCTGCTTGGATAGTCCTGTTACTAGTCTTCTTATGGTGACTAAGTTTAACAAATCTTCCTTTGGCTCAGAAATCATAGGCAAAATTACTTTTTTGTGAATGTGTATTTAGCAACTTTATTCAATAACAAGCTGGCTCCTATAATTAAAGGATTTTTTTTATTATTCGATAACAATCTTTGGTACTCCCAAAAAAACTTGACAATGGTTGTATACTGAAATGTGGTGTCTGGGTGGGGATTTTAATATGAATGAAAAAAAAAAAACAGAATTTGGAAAAATTCCTTGGAGCAATGGAGCATGTGAAAAATTTAATCGTTATTACAGAAAAATATAGTTAGAAAGAAAGAAGAGTACTGTACATCTCATCTGTAGCATTAGTCCTCCTATATGGCAGTGAATGCTGGACAATCTCATCATAGATGACTAAAAGACAAATGTTGTTCTATAGGAGGATGCTGAAAATAACATGAACCAACCATGTGAGCAATAACAGTTCTAGATATAATAGTAACAAAAAGGGCATCATCAGGAAGAGATGGTTGAAATTTCTTAATCACATGAGGAAAGAGGGCTTGGAAAATCTAATACTTAGAGGGCAGATTGAAGGTAAGTGGGACAGGGGAAAGCAACACACAACCTACCTGGTGAGCTTGAATGGCTGGCTGAGCAGGGTTTGGAAGAAATGTTAAAAAGATAAGTTATGACAATAGCTATAAAGAGCAGGAAATTGTGGAGAACCATAATCATCAATGTTCTGGAGATACACTACACATAGAAGTAGTAGTAACTTATTAAACAATTATTGAAGATGCTCAATGTTGTTTGGAGGTAGCTCTGACTTGGATTCTACCTGCTTGTCATCAGTGCACCGCCCGCTTTTTGACTTTTAACCAAGCTGTTCAAGATACCTTTAATAGTGTTCATCTCATCTTGGAATCCATATCTTCATTTATTATAGTAAAAAGGAATCTGCATGTTTTGCCTTTGGTTTGATGAAATTTTTTAAATTTGAGAGAATCCAGAGCACAAAGTAGTAATATTGACAATATTAATTTGTATAATTAAATGTGAAATATTTTAGAAGAGTACTGATAGTTGTAAAATGGTATAGGCTAGATGATGTGATTGGATGGAAAGCCAATATCAATGCAGGATGTGAGGCAGGTATCCGTTTACATTCATCCAAATTGATATCACAAATGTAAAGAGAGCAACTGAGAAATAATCAAGAATAATAATCCTGACCCTTTTCCTGAAGATGAAGATTATATTGATCTGGATTATAGCGGCATTAATGATGACAAGGATGGATAATGTAATTAGAGTAAAGAAATAGAAGAAGGAATGAGATTATCATCTGGAATTGTTGAAGGGAAATTAAATAGCAAAATAGATGTTTTCAAGAAATCGACCCTGATACTGTTGAATATATTTGTTAGAATATTGACTAAAGCTGGCAAAGCTACTGGCAAATATAAACACTTGTTATAATATTAAATATTGCTAGATTGGTTGAATTGATTACAGTAAAGTTAATCATTGGTCAATTGTACCTTGATGATTTTGAGATCATTGTGGCATTTAATAGTGATGAAATTATTGATCACAAAGGAAGGTGAAATTAGAACTGTAAGGCTAATTATCTGTATGTTGAAATCGAAGATCAAGGTCAGAATTTTAGGTTTTTGAGATTGGTAATAATTGAGGAGATAAAGGATGGTAAGGATGGACAGAGGATAGAAAAGGTGACTCTGAAATTCGAAGATGTATTAGCATGGCCAAGGACATCTCATTAGGAACAAAGAAAAGAGTGCCGGATTGCTGTGATATGTCCTTCTGCATAACAGTGAATTTTGGATGATCTTCTCAAGGATGAAGCAGAGGATTGAGGCAGCAGAAATATGGTTCTACAGAAGGATGCTGAGGATATAATGAACTGAACATGTGAGCAACAATAGAGAGGATGCAAACAAGAAAACTCATAAGGAAGAGACAGCTGAGGTTCTTGGGACATATAATGAGGAAGGTAGGCTTGGAGAATCTAATACTCGCAGGATGAATAGAAAGAGAGACAGGGGAATGCAGTGCGAGACATATTTGATAGGCTTGAGCAAATAGTTAGTAGAGTGGGGTTTGGGAGAGATGCCAAGAAGAAAAATATTGAGAGCGGCAAAAGACTGGGCCAAGTGGAAGTCCATGATTGCCTACATCCTGAAGAGACACAGCACATGAAAAAGAAGGATGTTATTAAGATTGAACTGGTAGCTTGTGGGTTTGAGGAAGACATGTTCAATCTATTGATAGATTCACTAACATGTTGAAAAGAAGCAATCTGCATTATGCTCTTTAACTTTATCTGATGAATATTTTTGTCATACTTGGATGTCAAGGCTGTTATACAAAGTAATAAAATTGAATAAGACATTGTTTTTGAGATCTTCATTTGTTTTATTTTTTTTTGCAATGGCAAATTAAAAAAATTCAAGAAAATAGTATATGGTTTATATGAATTTTTTATAGTTTGGTATGGGTCTTTTGAGACATGATTTCCCCAAGTGTGTACCATGTATGACACTTAACTGACTAATGGGTGGGTTAAATGAATTTATCTCATTATCCATTGTTTTTTTGTTCATAATTCCTCATTTCAAATGGTACCTTTTGAAGGGATTATCTGAGTTTATATTGATGACTCTTGGTTGGCAATGATGTATTAAAAATATTATTAGTAAATTGGGGACTGTCTTTTACTGGATGCTTTGCATCAAAGTTTTATTGGTCTTAACTTGATTTCAACCTCAAATAACATGACTAGATAAGCATCAGTATTATCTCTTGTTATCAATAAGGAAGATTGTTTTTTTTTTTCTCTTCTTTTACCTCACTTTTTTAGAAAATGATCATTACACTCGGTTTGAAAGCTTGGGTTTGATACGATATCCACTGACATCAAAAATTAAATTATAAGACAAAATGTTTTAAATTTGCATTCTTTATTGAAAATTGCACTAAAACTACTGCACTGTATAATATATTACATCATAACATTGCTAAATTGTTCAGTATAATTTCCCTTTGAAGTAATGAATGTCTTATTTGATGGCATAATCATTTGGTAATGTGCTTATGTTGTGCATCGTGTCCAGATACAATTTTTAAAGATTCAGTAAATTATAAATAAGGCTTTCACTAATCACCAGAATAAAAATCCAATACTACGATTTTGAATCTAAACTTGAAACTCATTTCCTCAAAAAAATAAATGGCAATGATTTAAAAAAAAAAAAAAGAATCACTATCAACTTTCAAATAACACAGTTTTAAAATCAACCTGCCCTAGTTATCAGCATGCAATGTAGTAGGCCAGTGAACTCTTTGAATCTGAAATAGTTATTTACTGGTCAGCTGTTTACATAACTATTTATGCCAGACCTGATATTGGCTTTGAAGGCAGTAAAGCCACTGAGACACAAGGGTTTACTGGGTGTGAAAGAATTAGAAAACAAAACATTATGAAGGAGTGAGAATAATAAGTGAGTAATCAGAAAGACCATAGATAATGATTTACATTGCATTTAAAGTATTGAAGATCAAAGTTTGCCAGAAAGCATGGAATCGGAAGACAGTTCCACAAGCAAGAAATGCAACTGTTGTAGCCAATTCAACTGTAAATCAATGAGACCTTGTTGCTAATCTAATATTGTACTTAAATTCATAAGTCTAGGTACCAAAGCAAAGAGCTCATCTGAACAATTACTATAAAAGTATTTATAGAAAAAGCAGAGGGAAGCAACTTTGCAGCAGTGTGAAAGTGACTGAAGCTGAGTTACCAGGTCAGGATCAGTAATATTGCTGATTCATCTTTGGATTTTATCAAGAATTTACTCTAAATATAAAGCAGATTGCTGGACCATATATGGCAGCAATATTCAAGACATGGACAAAAGGTAGACTTATAGATATGTAAGGTAGATTGTGAAGAGGGAAATTGTCTAGAATGATACAGTAAACTAATTTATGTATATAAAATCTGAAAAAAAAGTAACTGTTATTCATTTTTTATAATCTTATAATCATATCGCCCCAAGAAAGGCATTTTACTGCCACTGTTTTTCAAGGGGTTACTTAGGAGGAAAGTTATGAGAGTGACAGGTTATAGGGGGTGTCAGGAAGTTGGTCAGAGAAGGATGAGAATATTAATGAGAGTGGAGTAGACTGAGAAAGGAGCATGAAAGAGAGGATGCAGGTTAGTGAAATAGGAGGTGACTATTGACTTTACATTTAAATTCTTGGAGATTGTAGCTGTCGAGGAAGCAAGTAAATGGAATTCCACAGGCGAGAAGTGCGAGAAAAGAAGCTGCTGGAGTAGAATTTTACATTTTTATTGGTTTTACAGTAAAAGGGTGGAACCTAGTTGCTAATTTTGTGGCTCGAGTAAATTCATATATAGGGAGCACCAGTGAACTAAGTTCATCAGAGCATATAATAAATTTTTTAATAAAACATTTATAAAATTGAATAATTTTATTTACCTTTTTTGATTAATAAGATTAAATTGTTTCATTCTTAAGCTTCAGTTGATAGAATTTTTTTTTATGAAGTTTACCCAGTAGAAGGCTTTACATTGACTCAAGGAAGTGCTTAAAGATGTTAAGATTTTAGTGTTCAAAGAAACATCCTCATAGGAGCTTGTTCCACAAAGTATTATTCAATTTTAATAAATTAATAACAATTGCTTTTTTTTTTTTTTGTCAGATTTCATATACATGAAGTTTGAACTTGTGGGTCTAGAAAGAGTTCATCTGGACATTTGCCATGGTGATAGACTTGTGATCTTGTGTCTTTAGGAAAGAAGCTATAGAGTGGACAAATGACTTTACAAGACTACATAAATGACTCCACCTTGGGTGCTATTGTTAATCTTTCCAATGTATATTCTGAAAGGGCTTTAATCATATTATTAAAAGATGAGGAAAGTCAATGTTGTTGCATTTGCTGCTGAACTCAAAAAAAAAAAAATCTAATGGTTTGTTAAAACCATATCTACTGAGACAATGCCATTAGGTGAATCTGCAGTTTACATTGTTTTTATCATTCAGAAGAATTCACTGTTCTTCTGTTAGAATTAAAGAGCTTGGTAGATGCGCCATATTCTTTGCAAATGTCAAAGACAGAAGGTTAAGAATTGCTGTTCTGTGAGACATGCTAAAAAGGAAATTAATAACCAATATTTCTTGTGCAGAAATTTCCAAGCAACTTGCAGATTGCTTCACCAAGAGTCGTATTCACAGAATTGCTACAAGCTGCTATTAATCGAGGTTGATTGAGATTACTGTGAAATACAAGAACTAAGATAGCTACAGTAAATGTTGTTATATGGATTGTTTGGTATACAGAATAGTTCCAATGTAAAAACAGCAGATGGGCTTAAAGGAGGCAGACATATTGGATTAGTAGCTGGTTAGAAAGATATTTAACATTATCGATTAAAGTAACTTTTCTTAAAAGTTTCTTTTTGCAGTTTTTAAATTCTTTTTCTGTTCAGAGCATAGAATTTAATCATGAGTTTTGACACTGACAGTATTATTTGTTTGAATTAAAGGCGTTACGGACACAATATATTTCTAATATTTAGTATATATATATATATATATATATATATATATATATATAACACACACACACACACACACACACACACACTAAACAGTTATAGGTCAGATTTAAATTAGACCAGTAAAAAGTTGTATTAGGAAGTGCTCAATATATGTTTGAAGGAAAATGAAGCTTTAGCATGTAGAGTTTTTAGATATTTAAGTTAGGGAGATCAGCTGATTACGCTACCATGGTTTCGACCTTTTCGGTTTTGTTAGGCTTAATGGTTAATGCTTTTATTAGCTCATAACCAGGAGTTCAAAGTAAGGGAGTGGTTTGTTATTAGGAATCCTTTCATCCAGATTTGTACGAACTCATATATATATAATAGTTACTAGATAATATAGACTTTAGATGGGGATCTGGATAAGAATTCATTTGCAAGTTTTTGAGAAAACCTAGCAGATTCGTCAGTTGCTTCTTGGTTACAATCTTTTAGTTGTGAACATGCATAAAGAAAACCAGATTATGTTTCTTAAAAAAAAAATGTTAATATTGATAAATTTTCTTTCTCTCTTTGAACAGGTCCTTCAGTCTTGGAAGTATTTGATACTCTTCTTCGGCATCTGCGGGTGTCTGTTGATTCCAAGTACCAAGAAGCTGAAAAGATGGCCATGGAAAGAAAATTTCAAGAAGTTATTATCAATACGATTGGTGTGTATATTGCTTCTCATTTTTTTTTTTTTTAAATCATTTCACTCCAAGCAAAACAATAAAGCCACTAAGATGCAAGGTGTTATCGAGCATGAAAGAATATGAGAAAAACAACAGTAGAAGAGAAATCAAGAAGACAGATTAAGATTGATGTTGCATTTAAATTTTTGTAGATCAAAGTTGATTGGAAGTCAAGAAGCTGAAAGTGTTCCATGGGCAAGAAGTGAGATAGAAGAAACTGTTAGCATAGAACTTAGTTACATCTATCTAGCCTTTTCATCTGTAAAATGATGAAACTTCGTTGCTAATCTAGTACTGCATGTAAATTCATAAAGTCAAGGTACCAAAGGGGAAAGCTCATCAGAAGAATTGCTATGAAAGTATTTATAGAAAAGGCACAGGGGCAGTATGATACATGTGGTGAGAATGTGACCGAAGCCGAGATGCCAGATCAGGACAAATAATATTGCAGATTCTTCTTTGGGTTTTATCAAGAATCACTAAATACTTAGTAGAAGCACCAGACAGAAGTGGTATCCATATTTGGTGCTGGTGCATACTGATGTCACATCTGATCTGCTTGCTTTTTTTTTTTAATATTTATTTGCTTTCTTTATGGTATTTTACTTTATGCCATTATTACTAGATGATGAAAATAATCAGTAGTATATTATTTAAACAAATTACCTGTAAATAATCAGCAGTGCCTTTTTATTTTCCTACTCTTTTATGTAATAATTCTGAAAAATTTGCCTCTTTACTTGATGTGTTCCTCACCTCCTCTTCTAGCATTTGTCAAGCATTGCAATTTTGTTTTCTGGACAATTTGGTTCATGCTGTAGTATCTATTGATATTTCTTTTGACTTGTTTTTGGGAGATGAACCCCGCTATTCACAAGATTTCTTTCTGCTACTAACGTACTGATTGGGATTCATTTTGTGATTTTCTTTGTGATGTTGCTTGAAGCAAAATTTTTCACCTTCCTATGGAAAATTGTGACACTAAGCTTTCTTTTTGGGTAAAAGCTAGCATTGATGCTTTTGTGCCATCTCAGAAATATCAGGTGAAACCACAATCTTCTTTTTGATTTGCGCCTGTCTGTTCAGCTGCTATAGCCCACAGGGATCACTTTTTATGGCTGTGCTAATATAACAGCTCTGATTGCAACAGACTCCTCTTTGTGTCCACATATAATAATTGTAAACATGTTCTTTTTAATGATGAAAAAACTTCTACTTCATATTTAATGCTTAGTATTTTCATGTTCTGTCATGAGAAATTTTATTTACATAGTGATTTCCTTTCATGTGGGATTGATACTTGAGTCGTGTGAGATATACACACACACACACACAGTGTCCCACAAAAGTTTACAATGCATTACAAAAAAGGTTTTTAGGTATTGCTAATACAGTTGCATTAATTAAACTTTTACTGTATGTAGAACATATTAAGGTAAACAGTAAGATTTTTGAAAAAAAAAAAAACTTCTAAAAAGTGTTCCATGAAGAAAAACCAATATTTAGTAACTCAAAAGTTCACAAGACCTTTTAGTTTTTTAATTTTTTTTTTAATTTTATTTTTATTTTTTATTTACAACAGTTTTTTTATAAAAGTGTTCAAATTTTACTAGAATGTTCTAAATTATGCTGAAGTTGCTGTTTAGGATGTTCCAGATTAATTTTATGATTACTTTTAGGAATGATTAAAAAGTATTGCGTCATTTTTTTTCTGTCAACAGAAAACATTGATGAAATGGGGAAAAGCAAAATAATTGATCATGACTGTCGTAAACATATTGTTGACCTTCATACAAATGAATTTGTTTATAGAAAGATATCTAGTTAGTTAAATGTGCCATTGATTTCAGTTGGTACAATAGTTCAACACTGGAAGACGTGTCATTCTATTCATCCCCAAAAAAGCTCTGGTTGTTCTAGAAGGTTAGTGGAACATACAACATAATTATTGGATTGCAAGTTATGCTTATAGAGCTTTAAGGAGGACTAGAAGTGGAGTAAAAATGAGTATGGATACAATTAGTCATTCACTTCATCGATATGACGTCTTTTCAAGGACTCCAAGGAAAAAACCACTTCTTCAGCTAAAACTCGTTCTTGCTAGACTGGATTTTGTAAACAAGCATTGCATCATACCTGTAGCATTTTGGGAAAATGTACTTTGGTCATATGAAATGAAAATTGAACTTTTTGGAAGAGATGCTGTGGCGAAGGTTTGTATAAAGAAGGGTTACTGAAAGACTAACAGTAAAATTTGGAGGTGGATCAATCATGATCTGGGGTTGCTTTAGTGCCCAAGGTGTAGGGAATGTTGAAATAATAGAGAGGGTGAATGATGCCTATTACAGGTATATTTTAGAGATAAATTTGTGCCAGGGTGCATATTTGCTGGGCTTGAAACCAAGTTGGGTTTTTCAACAAGACAACAATCCTAAGCATACTGCAAAGCTTATAAAATCATGGTTAAGTTCAAATAGAATAGACCTTCTAAAATGGCCAAGTCAATCTCCAGATGTCAGTCCGAATGAAAATTTATGGAGAGAGCTGAAACTGAGAATTCAAAGAAGGAACCTGCAAAACCTGCACGAACTTAAGGAATTTTGTGATGAAGAATGGAAAAATAGTAACCAAGAAACATGCAAGAAATTTACAGGAGACTACTCTAAATGCCTACATGCTGTAATTAGCAATAATGGTTACGCTATGAAATATTAATAAATGATTTAATAAATGTATTGTAAACTTTTGTGCTATTAAATATTGGTTTTTCTTTGTGGGGTACTTTTTATTGAATATATTTTTTAAAAATCTGATTGTTTGACTAAAGGCTCGAACATAAGTATTATTAGCAGTAAAAGTTTCATTAATTTGTGTTAGAAATACCCAAAAAGATTTTTGTAATGTGTTGTAAATTTTTGCATGGCACTATATATATATATATATATATATATATATATATACTAGCAGTATAGCCTGGCGTTGCTCGGGTGTAATGAAAGCTTTAAAACTAATCCATGGTCCTGGAGCTCAGACTCTTTGGACATTGGCACGAAAGACTAAAAAGCAATAGTTGTTTCCAGTTAGTGAAACTGTAGACTGAAAGAAAAATGAATGGATGTAAGTCAAATTTTGATTTCCTGGTATTGATATCTATCAAATAAGTTTTTTTCGTCGTAAACTGAATTTTGAAGGCTAAATAAGTGCTCTGAGTAAATGGTATCATGGCTGAGACTAAGAACAACAATTATACCTATTAGAGCCAAGCCCGAAGCAAAAACTAAAATAAGAGCTGAAAAAAATACAGACATACAGGCAGATAAACAGACACACACACAAACATCTTACCTTTTATTTTTATATATATATATATATATATATATTATCGATTTTCTGCACTATTGTAAGAACTGTGACCTTGAAACTTCTGAATATCATTTCTTATATCTTTGTCTATGAGTGTATCAAATTTGATTAAAATTGAACCACTCCTTCTATAACCCGATTTTTTTTTTTTATTATCGATTTTCGATATTTATTGTTGGTACCTTGACACAAAACCTAGCTAAGAACACTCGCAGGCGCTTATAGTACAACTGTGTAAATTTTCAAGAAAATCAGTTCAGCCTTTTCGGAGTCTATAGGTAACAAACACACACAAAGTTCCATTTATAAATAAGTTTATATATATATATATATATATATATATATATATATATATACACACACACACACACACACAAAGTACAAGGGTGGTATGGATGGAATAAAATTCCGTAGCCAAAGAAACACTGTTCTTAAAAGAGTGTTCAATATAAAGTAGAGCAAATAATATTTATTTCTAATTTATAATATAAATGTTATAATATCACTACAAAAGTAGCCATTTTGTTTCAACACTATCTGTGTCTTAGGTCACTTGATAAGACACAGATAGTGTCGAAACAAAATTGGCTACTTTTTTTTAGTAATATAACATATTTGTTATAAACTCTTTGTGTGTATATATATATATATATATATAACGTAGACATATATAAGTCAGGTAAATTCCAATAGAGACAAACTCCAAAGAACTCAATGTTAAATTTATTTATTTAATTTAACAGAGTAATATAATTTTAAAGAAATTTAGATATTCTACAATTTTATGGGTAATACATATTTTGCAGCTGGAAAAAAAAAAGGCTGCTCGTCAGACCCAAAAGATACAGCAGTTAATAATATTCAAAATAATCCCGAAAATAGTTACACACAGAGGCTCACGTGCCAATATTGAGAATAGACATTTGTAACGGTAATCTACAAAAACAATTCCTCGCTCATTCAAAGAAACCCCAAAGAGAGAAAAAAAAGAAAAATATAGATAAATGGAAAGAAGAAAAAGAAAAGGGAACAAACAGTATAAATAGAAATTAAAGTTAACCTCTTAGATCAACACCAGCGTCTATTGCAATTCACCTGCTTTCTTAAAAAAACATGACATAGAAATTTAACATTAAAATTTACTCTTAAATATAATGGGGTATATTTATGGTAAAAATAAAATAGGAAAATAAAAATTATTAAATATAATGGGATATTTATTTACGGTAAAAAATAAATTTTAAATCATACTTTATAATACAAATTAAAATATAACCACTAGTAGTATTATATTATATAGTTAAAATAATTAAAACTTATAGAAGAAAATTATAAATAAAATATAGAAAATTGATAAACGGGGAAAAAGAACAGGAAGGAGAACAAACAGTATAGATAGAAAGGCAGTTGAAGTTAAGTCTTAGATTGACACCAGCGTCTATTACACTCAATCTACTTTCTTTGAAAAACATGACATGGAAATTTAACATTAAAATTTAGTTATAAATACAGTGGGATATATTTGTGGTAAAAAATAAATTGTGAATCATACTTTATAATACAAATTAAAATATAACCACTCGTAGTATTATATTATAAATATAGTTAAAATAATTAACTTATATAAGAAGATGATAAATAAAATATTAAAATACAATTTTTAAAAAATATCTTAAATAGAATAATAATAATAATAAATATATATATATATATATATAAAATTTTAACACTAATAATATTAAAAAAGAAAAAGATCTTAAATACTACTAATAAAATAATATTGATAATAATAATAAATACTTATAAAAAAATTTTAGCACTAATAACAAAATAATAAAGGTTATTATTAGAAAAAACAGAAGCTTGCAACTTTAAAAAGAAAGTAAAGGACTGAACTAAATGAAAAATAAAATAAAATATAAAAAATAGAGAAAGAAGAAAAAGAAAAAAAGTATTTATTTTTTAATTTTTTTTTTATCCTAATATTGCATACAGTGCACACACCTTTTCATACAGACAGGTTTCCCTGTATCATTTTTACTTTAGATTAAAATTTGTTAAATTATAATCCTGGCTTTTCGTGTTCGTCTGTGTTGGTTATTTTCTTTACCTGTGTATCTGACTCTGCAAGAGAACCATCCACTACTGGAGTGGAAACCTTGGCCATTCCTCTAAACAACAAATGTAATTTTTCTTTTTTATGCTGCTACTTACAATTAGGGCATAATACATGTGTTATGCCCTTATATATAATGAATGTAAAAAAGAGGTTGTTCTGAAGAAGTTCCTTCTAGGAATGAAATGCATTACTTAGAAATTTTTTTTTTCATTTTGGCATTCATATATAAATGTGTACATATATGCACACAATAAATATATCTGTGAGTTGAATATATGGATCGAAATTTGACAAGATGAATAAAATAAGTAAAGAACAGGTAGAAAAAAGTGTCCTTAATTTAACATGTTTCACTTTAACAAGCTTCTTCAGAGTTTAAAAAAAAAACATTGTCTTTAAAAATCTTTGAAGAAGCTTGTTGAAGTGATACATGTTAGATTAATGACACTTTTTCCTACCTGTTCTTTACTTGTGTGTGTGTGTGTGTGTATATATATATATATATATATATATATATATTACAGAAGTTAATGAAATGGTTATAAACAAACTGACAATTTGAAATTATTTCTTTTAACATTATTTTTGCTCAATATTCGTATTTTGTAGATATTTTGTTTATAATCAAAAATAATGTTCAAACAAATAATTTCATATATATATATATATGACACTTTGTTTTTTTTTATATATCATAATCTTTGGAATTGGACCATGTATCTTGTTGGTACTAGTTGTATAGTTAAAGCAAGGAATTTAAATTGAGAAATTTTAGTATTTTGATTTAACTCTGTTAACCTAATGTTATTTTTTCCTATTAGTAGCCCAAAATATTTAATGAAACAAATTATGTACCACTTATTTTGATTAATGATTTACTTAGAATGATTACTTCACTACTTATGTAAAACCAATTTTAGTAGTTAGCAATAATAAGTAGCAGTTTTAAAAATTCACCAGTTAATTTGTTTAATATACTGACTATTGTTTGCATCCTGTAGCAATAATTGTAAATAAAATACACTTCAAGTTCTTTGAGTACTGGTACGAATGTTTAAAAATTTTCAGAACACAAATTTGTTTTTATCAATAATAAATTCCTTTACTTATTTTTTTTTTCTTGTAGGTGAATTTGCAAATAATCTTCCAGACTATCAGAAAATTGATACAATGATGTTTGTGCTTGGAAAATTACCACAAAAGACAAGTAGTGAAGATTATGGGTAAGTTATAAATATATTTACCATTTTAGTATTTTTGATTTTTAGCAAAGAAAAATATTTCCTTTCAGTGTTTGCTTTTCTCTTTAGTTTTGTATAGAACTGCCGTATTTTCTGGCTTACATGATGCATTTTTTCCCCTGAAAAATATGTGTGTCTTCCAAGACAAATGTATCAATTAACCACCATGACATGAATTGTAGTAAGGATCAGTTATCGTACAAGACTGACAGTAGTGATGACTCTGCAGATGATAGTTTAGAGCTTTTACATGAATCCAGTAGTGACGAGTTTTGGGGGATTTGAGAATGAATAAATTTTTTTAATTGTTTCTTATTTTTACATGCATATTTTTAATTTTTTAAAATAATCTTTATGAAAATAAACCCACCTTTGAAAAATGTATAGTATATTTACTAACCACCAACTAGTATGTCATTGGTATATAAACAAAATCAGACGATTGAACATAAACACTATCTGGTGCCAGTGAAGGATGCATGGTGAATGTGCTGTCGTATGGGAATTACTTTTTTTCTTTTTTCATAGAAATTTCTTTTCAATATTAGGGTGCATCTTCCAAGTCAGAAAATAGGGTATTTTAAAAAAATTGTGATACTTTTAAACTCTTGACATTATTATGATTTTTAGAATTATAAGACATGTTATGGTGTTTGTCAACAATTCCTTACAATTTGTATGAAATTGTAAAAACAACAAAAAAAAACTCTTGACCAAGTAGGAAAGTTTAAATTGTTTTTTTTTTTCCTGTTTAATTTGTCTTCCCCATAAAAGTTTGAAATTCCAAACATTCCTGAAACTATAATAAGGTTATAGTGATTTAAATTTTCTTTTTTCATTTCTTTAATGATTCTTTTCAAATTTAATCCATATTTTCAATTTATAAATTCTGTTGTCAAATTACATTCCTGAGGAAACCTTGAATCTTGCTTTGGTTTTGTTCAAAATTTATAATCCTTTCTGTAATAAAATTGTCTTTTTTTTTAAATTTCTATTTTTGTGATATCATTTATTTGCCAGTTATTTCTGGAATTGTTGGTAAGAAATAACATAGAATGCTTTTTGTTGAAGAGAAAATTAATTTTTTAAACCACTTTGATGTCATCCTGGCTTTAATCTATGACCTATACATTATTTCTGTTTTAATCTTAATTAGATCTGTATATAAATCAGCTATTAATATTTTCTAATGTTAAGTGAAAAGAAACAGTAAGACAAGCAGAAATATATTTGGATTGTGTACCGGATGTGCTTTGTAGAGCCATGGATGTCGGCTAGGAACAAGAAATCAGAGAGCTGAGTTTGAATTCCAGTCAAATTCATTGCGTTCACTTACATGCAAATACTTTTGGGAAAGGTATTAATCCATTTCTTCTCCCTCCAGCTATGGGTTATATAGCAGGAGAGATTGGGTCCTATATCCTTGATTGGCAACCAGTCTACTGCAGAAAGTAATGGCAACTTGCTGTGGAAAAATCTTCTACCCACTTAGTCATGTCTCTTTTGAGACACGATCATTCAAGCATGTGTCACCTATGGCACTTAATTGATTGATGACATTGACATGTCTTTAGATTATTACACTTGGCACATTTTATCTGTTGTTCATCTGAACATAAAGTATAGAATCTGATAACGAAGGACTGTTTGAGGGAACAATCACATATTAATGTTACTAGATTGGTTCATAGGGTTAAAATGTCAATGTTTTCCTTTACAATTATATAGTGTTCGATTTTATACTACAGAAAAAAGTCTGAAATAAAACAAATTACAAATCATACCTTACAAGAAAAAGAAGTATTTTAATGCAAAATTTAAGAACTCTTACGTTTTTATTAGAATAATTGTTTCAAACAAATCTAATTAGTGAAGTCTAACTGGGTAGGTATAGATGTGTGGCTGACAAGTGGAAGGAAACTTGTTGCTAATAACGAGTGTTTCACCTCGAGTTCATTCTATTAAAATCTCACACGCAAAAAAGTAAGACCCCCCCCCCCCCCCAAAAAAAAAACAACCTTTGAGGACCAACTGTTTACCATGGGTGACAACTTGTAGCGCTTGACAGTAGGATTCTGATGGCTAAGGTCTTTAGAAATTGAGCAATATAATTTCTGCCACAGCTTTTTGGCTATATGGGTGAATGGAGAGCCTCAATCCAATCAACCAGCTGGTCACGTCAAGCCCTGAGCCAGGTTAAAATCTTTCCACAACACTGCCCTCTTGTACAAAAAAAAACAACTACTGTGGACCTGACTCAGAAGGCGATGGCTTTAGGATCAATTGCATCAAGAAGCAGTATACTTTGACAAAACTGGGTAGTCTTCTGAGCAATTATATATTTGGGGGTAGAAATTAGAAATTCGGGATATACATGTGCCTTAAACTCTCTCTCTTGATATGAGTATACCATGTAACCCTGTTGTGCCAAGGCAAATAGGTTTTCTTCCTTGGTTGTGTCCCACTCTTTCACTCCATAGTGGGTGTAGAGTACAGTTAATAAAGCTTTAAAATGAAATTACATGATAACCCCCTTACAAATATGCCAAGAGACACACAGTGACTTTAAAAAAAGTACCCATTCTTTTTTCCAATCTTTATAGTCCTTGAATCTTTTGAAGAAAAAAAAAAAACAAGAAAACTCATCACTTATTGTACCCCTGCTCATTTTTGTGGTAGAAATATTTTTTCAACAAATGTAGCACTAAAATTGGTAAAAACAATAAAGCACAACATTCTAATTATGAAAGTAGCAAAAAGGAGCTGTGCAGAAATGCTCCCAAATATAGGGACCACATAATTGAATCCAAATAGGTGAACTCGTCGGTCACCACATTTTGTGAAGTTTGGAAAAGAAAGAAGTAATGAAAATAAAATACACCCAGGGTATCTCTTTCCCAGAGGCATGAAAGATTGTAGATCCATTTTCTCAAATCTGTTCTAGTTAACCATAACAAATTCAGTACCAACCCCTACCTCTCAGGAAGACCAAAAGTGCAATCTAGTTGTTAATCAACTATGAAAAATTAAACTGGAAGAAATACCAGCCCTTCTGAAAGATTTGCAGGTTTCTAGAAAAGAAACTAAACAGAATCTCTCTTTAAAGTAAAACCAATCTGAAAAGAGGAAAATGATCCCAACAGCAACCTTCCAAACAGGAGAACCTTCTCAATATACCTCAAATTTCCCCAAACAGATTATCAGGGTTTCCAAATTGAGTATTCATCTAAATACAAAACAAATCAAATACCAGCACAAAACAGATCCAGCCTGTTAAGTGCTTATGTGGCACACTTGAGTGATCATGTCTCAAAAGAGACATGACTGACTTAGCAGCAGATTTTCCCACAGTAGGTTGCCATTACTTTCTGCAGTAGACTGGTTGCTAACTAAGGCTAGAGAATCCAATCTGTTCTGTTATTTAAGCCTATGGAGAAGAGATGTATTAATACCTTTGCCAAAGGTATTTGCATAAGTGAATGCAATGAATTCAACTGGAATTCAAACTTGGCTCTCCGTTTTCTCATTCCAAGCTGATATCCACTGCACCCAAAACTGATTAGGAAACTGATATTCAGAAAAAGCAAAATTGCAAAAAAACAAAAAAACAAATCATACTGATTGAATGACACATAAGGAAAAACAAGAGAAAGTTGGTCAGGAACAAAAGAATTTGCAGACCAGCAAACAGACTAAACAAATATCGACTATCAACTTAAATACCTTAAGAGAAGATGGCAAGATGGAAACGGGACAATTCCCAATCTTCCCCTCCCAAAGAAAAAACAAGAAAAAATTCTTGAGAATCAACCATATACAAAGAGGAATTTGAGACTATGTTACCCTAAATACACCAAAACTTACACAGATGGCTCCAATAAATAGAACTGCATGTATAGCTACTTTTAAAAACAGAATTTACAAAAGACACCTGGCAAAAGAAGCATCTGTATTTAGTGTTGGGTTAAGTGCAATGAACTTAGCTCTTGGCATTTATATCGGAGAATAACACAAACCAATGCATCATCACAGTAGATTCACTATTAGCATCTATACACATTTATAAAAAATGTGTGCTGTCACATTTTTGGGACAGCGAGCGGCAATGTTTAATGTTCATGCTTATAAAAAAATTATGAGTGGTTATTCCTTTCACACCCCTATTACTGTATATACTTTTGACTTCCTTGGTAATGTTTATATTATTAAGATTCTAAAAATATGGGGACAAGGTATAATGTGATGTTTATTATTTGCCTTTTATATATATATATATATATAGGCAAGATGTTTGTGTGTCTGTCTGTATGTCTTCAATACAAATCCATAATTTTTATCTGATTCTCACCAAACTTCACACAAATATTCTTTAGGCTTCTGGTTAGATCATGGGCTACTTATTTTTCTGACCCCCCCCCCCCCCCCGTATTGGAAATCGATATCTCGATATCCAATAAGGTTTGATCAAGATCAGGATTTCAGCCCTTTCATCATGGTTCTTGCTGCAGAATTTGCTCTAAATTGGTAAAATTATAGTTTTTAGTCTTAAACATTAGATCTTTTCAGATGACTCATTTTCCTCGATATCGGAAATCGATACTCCGATATTCTATCGAATCTGATCAAAAACAGATATTCAGCCATCAATATGGCTCATTTTCTCTAATTTTACTCTCGATGGGTATGATAAGTTTTCATGGACTTACTTAGGTTAATCTATCCTTGGATAACTTATATTCACTTATATTGAAAATCGATACCCCGATATCCTATCAGGTTTTCAGCTCTTTTATTTTGGTTTTTGCTTCGGATTTTGCTATAAGTAAGTATAATTGTAGTTCTTAGTCTCAGCCATGATACCATTTACTCAGAGGACTTATTTAGCCCTCAAAATTCAGTTTGCGACAAAACTTATTTCACATCAATATTGGAAATCAAAATTTGACTTGCATCCATTCATTTTTCTTTCAATCTACGATTTTGCTTTGACAGGAAACAACTATTGCTTTTTAGTCTTTCATGTCAACATCCAAAGAGTCTGAGCTCCAGGACCATGGATTAGTTTTAAAACTTTAATTACACCTGAGCAATGCCAGGCTATACTACTAGTAAAGAAATAAATCTAAAAAGACAGCTTTTTATTCAAAAATTTATAAAAGAAATTACAAAAATATCAAGATTTAAACCAACAACAATGCAATATTTATTATCTACCATTTTATAAATAACTATGAAAACAATTTTAATGAACTGGAATTCGAACTCAGTTCTCCAATTTCTCATTCTGAGCCAACATCCACTGCACCACAACACACATCCTATTTAAGATAATATATCTTTTAGGGAATAACATGATTTTTAATGTATGGAGATTGATATTTTCTAAAGTCAATTCTTAAATTAGGTCTAAAATAGCCGACAAGTATACAACTGTGAACCAGATCACAATTATCACTTTCTTTCTTTTATTTATTTTTTTTTTTTAAGAGCTGATAGCAGTGCCTATATTGAATAGGTTTCTTGTAATGAAAATGAACACATTTAGATTGGATTTCTGCAAATCTCTTGTGTACAACTTTTCTATCATATAATGAACACTGTTTCATCAAAAGAGTACTATTGATTGTTAGTATTGTGTTTCTAGGTCATTTAGCATATCTAGTTTACATGTACTAAACATCTACTTGGGTTCGATGGTGTTCAGGCTGTTATCTTTCATATGTTCAAGACTTTATACTGTTTTCTTCAGCATCATTATATTACAAAAGAATCGACTTCCATTATTCATAATTTGAAATTTCTAGGCTTTTGCTGAATGGTGATAGCTTTTTGTTTAACCTAAAGTTAGAATATCTTAGAAATCCATACCAGTGAGGGGTACTCCAAAAGCAATGCTATGATTTCCATGAAAACAGATGTAAGGAACCCAACAAACACTGTTGGATAGAGAAGGCAGCTCTTCCTTTTGTAACTTGATACTTTTGTAAAGATGCTTTTAATATGAGTTGTACATGTTGCTGTTGTTGAAACTCCTTATGCATCTTCTAACTGCTCTCGCATTCACTGTTTAGTCTCTCTAAACATTCAGCAAACATCTATAAATGTTAGCGAGTGTAGTTTTTTTCTGCATGGAAACTAGTGTATCCTAGATGCTTCGTGTACACTTTCAGGTTATGCTATTTTGTTAAAATGCTGTTTGTACTAGTAAAAAAAAAATTATAGGATATTGTTGGGAAAGTTAATTCTCTATTGCTAAACTATTGCCATCCCTATAATGTTCTGATGTCAAGCCAATGTAATGGGAAGCATTACTTTTTGAGCCATAGTATTTAATTTGAAGTTTTAGTATGACAAACTGGTCACTGAAAGTTGTTAATAATTAAGGAAAAGTAATTGTTAATTCCTTTTGCTCACCTTTCTATCTTTTTAAAGTGGTTCTTCAAAACTAAGAAGTTATATTATGAAAATAATTTCATTAAATAAAGAAATGCTATTGATAGAAATGTTATTTTTTTTATTTTTTATTTTTTTTTTAATCATATCACTCCAAGCAAGGCGATAACACCACTGATGCGCAGGGGGCTACATAAGGGTAAAAAGAATGGAAAAGAGAAAACCGGAAACCACATCCTAAACAGGAAACAAGGGATGATCCTCTTCACCTGATTCGATGAATTAATAAATTGGTTTGCTCATTAAAATATTTATAGGAAATAGTTTCTAGATTGATAACATGAAATATCAAATATTCTCGATTCATGTGTTGGAATTTTTTTTTTTATCAATTCACTTCAAGCAAGGTGACAATGCCACTAAGATGCAAGGGAAGCTACTGAGAATAAAAATTCTACATATTCAACATTTTAGAAAATTTTTATTGGAAATTGATTAAAATAGCCAATTTTCAGAAGTTAAAAAAACATTGAATTATCTAACAATTATTACTTACTATTTTTTAAAAATTGATCTCCTTCATTAATTAAATATTATTAATTGTTAAAAATGTAGCCTTTATTCCATGATAAACTGTAAGATTTGAATATTTACTAGAGAGACTAATATCTCCATTTTCTTTGTTCATGTGCTATGTCTCTTTAGGACATAGGTGATCATAGACTTGGCTCTCTTTTGTTGCTCCCAATATTTTTCCTCTTGGTATCTCTCCCAAACCCTGCTTCACTGTCCATTTGCTCAGGCTTGTCAAGTATGTCTCTTGCTGCTTTCTCCTATCTTTCTTTCTGTCCCATGAGTATTAAATTCACCAGGCCCTCCTTCCTTATTACGTGTCTCAGGAATCTCATCTGTTTCTTCCTTAAGTATGAGTTTTCTCCTCATTTCTATTCTCTCCAACACTTCATCATTGGTCACATGCTCAGTTTATGGTATCCTCAGCATCCTTCTGTAAAACCACATTTCTGCTGCCTTGAGCCTCTCCTTCATCCTTGATGAGATCATCCAACATTCACTTCCATACAGAAGGACAGATACCACATAGCAATCCAGCAGTCTTTTCTTTGTTTCCAATGAGATTTTCCTGTCTCTCAGTATGAAAGTTTAATAAAAAAAAATGTAACTGTCAGTAACTGAACTTGTATTATTGTAATTTATTTTTGAATGATTTTGCTTTATTTTTATTATTTTAATGTGAGCAGCTTATCTGTCATTGGTTCTTTCTTTTATTAGAACGCCACCAATTGATATACAACTACAAAACATGCTGTTAAAAACTTTACTTAAGGTAAGTAATTTTAATTTAACATTTTTTTAATGTCGTTTTCATTCAGGATATAGGTGATAATGGTTCTTCCCACATTCTTTTTTTTTATTATTTGTGAATGACCCTAACTTTTTGGGCAAAGAGGATGGACTGGCTTCCTATTGCCTTCTCTATGGTTTTCAGTTCAGAGCTGTACTTCTCTTAGACAGGCTAGATAGCCCAGTCCACCCTACTATTTTACCCATAGCTGAGGATTCATGTTTTTCTTAAGGGTATTAGGGAGAAAGCAGACATACAACTCAGTTGGAATCATAATATATCTTGCTGACTTCACTTTCTCTATCAATAATTATTATACTCCCCACAGATCCATTACTATATATATTTTACTTTTTTAATCGTTTCATCCCAAGCTGATAAAATCACCAAAACTCAAGGGCTCACTGGAAGTGAAATTGAATGAGATTTTAGAAGGAACTAGGGATAGATCTCTATTAAAAAAAAAATCACTGGGGAGTATTGTGTACTGGACAGTGTATTTATTCTCTTTTTTGTTCTCTCACTAATTATCAAAGTATAATTAAGAAAACAATATGCTAGTTTTCAAATAACTGGAACATTTTGTAACATAGATAAGAATTTTCTGAAGATCCATGGAATTTTGTGTTTTTGATATTCATTTAGGTAATTTTTCCGATTCAACTAAATCCGTAGAGAAAATTTTTCATCCTACTTAATAGGACATCAGTTTCTACAAAAAGCAAAACGGATGATTTTAAATTCTTTAGGGATTTAGGTTTAGAATGTAAAACTTTTGCATATGAAATAGATAGACCTGGCTCAATTTTATCATTTTTACCTCTGCTAATATAAACTTGATTTTTCTTCATCTCTCAAAGTGAATTCAGTAGGTGTTAAAAAGTTCTTGCTTTGACCAAGATGGGATTCTAAAATACAAAACTCTGATACCTGTTTGAATTTTTTGGTGAGCCGTAACTGAGCAGTACTAAATAAGAACAGGATCCCTAGACATGGTCAGTGGAACAAGAACACTCTACCCCCATAGATTAGTTACCTGGTTTGATAAACACCAGATGATGGCTGGAGGTGAAAAATCATGATCATAAAAATGAATTCAATGTTCTGCATAATGTGGAAAATTTCATATTTGGCCAGCTTTTGAGAAGTGAGTGGGACTGAGAACTTTTCAGCACATTAACTTTTAGATGAAAATTTAGTCTTATCTTGTCAGACTGAATAAATTCCCCTGAGGACACATGCAAGACCATCTCCATATCCAAAATGCTTCATCATATAATTAGTTGCCAATTTTGAAAATCAATTTCTATTTTCTTTGCTGTTGTGTTGCCAACAATTGTCCCATGATAATTGGCTCAGTATATACTGAAAATTGTGCATTGCATGTTCTGAAGGGCAGTTAGAAAAAAAATATAAACAGATGTTGTAGAGTCGTAATATAGGATAGGTGGATTGTCTTGGTAAGCACAATGTTTCGTTTAAATGATGTTAAGCATTTAGTTTTCAGAGAAAAGTGCTGAACTTTTAAAGTAAAAAAAAAAAAAGTATTTTATAGATATATTTATAAATGCATGTTTTTGTTACATGTCACTTCTTTTTATTTGATGAAATAATGAATATTAGCAATAATTATTGAATAAGCTTTTTGCAAGTTACCTGGCAATAAAATACCTATAGAAATTCCATCCTTGCATCGTTAAGTATTTGAGCTTAACAACTTTAACAAAATATTGCAATAACAGTCATGAGTATGAATGAAGATCATTAAAGTAAGAGGGTACAAATAAAGATTCGAGATTTGAAAGGTTCTTTATTTCACTGAAGCATTTTAAACTTTAAATGCATGAAACCGTTATTATCTCTTCTATCTCCTCTTTCTTATTTTTTCTTTCCTATTTTTTATCTTTTTCATAAAACCAGCCTCTGACCTGTCTTTTTCTCTCTCTGACTTGTCTTTTTCTTTCATCTTTCCTTGCTATCAAAACAGAATAGTCTGTTATTTATCTTAAGTAACGGCAAATTGTAACGTAGGTGCAAAATAAAAATAAAAGCAGAATTATAATGTCATGTTAAGCAGTTAATATCATTTAATGTATTAAAAAGTAAATGTCTCTTGTTATGCAATTTTTATAGACTTAAAATAGATTTTGTTGTACAAAAATGCCACAGTAGGTTGCCATTACTTTTTGCAGTAGACTGGTTGCTTACCAAAGCTATAGAACAATCTGTCCTGCTATTTAACCCATAGCTGGAGGGAGAAGTGACAGATTAATACCTTTTCCAAGGGTATTTTTGTGTAAGTGAATGCAATGAATTCAACTGGAATTTGAACTCAGTTCTCTCCGATTTTTTTTATTCGAGCCGATATCCACTGCACCACAATGCTCTTTCCATTATTTGTCAGATTTTCTTTATTTCAATTTAATTTGAATTTACGGTATGTACAAAACTTTAATGAAATCTTTTTTTTTTTTTTTTTAACTAAATAATGAAAGATTGCTGTACTGGTGGCATAAATGGTCATCGTGGCAAAAAATAGAATCTGTAGAAAGGCTAATTTTTTGTCAAAGGTTGTTGAATTCAATTTGTTCTAATGTTCTTGGAAAATGCATAAGTTTCTCTACTCCCACTCAGTCTTGTTTGCTATTTTAGCTTAAAAAAGGTTTCATATTATTCAGATAAGTATTACTTTATTCAGAAAATAATATCCAATTTGAGAATAGACCTTTAGTATTACTCATTTCTAATGATTAAAATGTCCTGTTAATTTTCTTTTAATCTCATTCAAAATTTAAATTAACATTTTATGTATCCCTCATCTTGAACAAAAAAAAAAAAAATAGCTGCAGTTAATTTTTTGCAAGAATTTAAGCTTGATAATAATGCTTCTCAAACTGCTGCCAACATTAACAGACTATGGGTAGGATCCACTTTTGATTGGATAATATGGTGCTGTTTTTTGAAATTCTGCGGTGGGGATAATAGTAAAATAACACTGTTTAGACTTAGTTCATAACCAATTTATGAGAATGGTAATCCTGAATTTGAAATTGTAGAGAAGGCAACAGGAAAATGAATCCTGAAGAACAGTCATGGCAATGTACCATTTATATAAAAAATAAATCTGTGAAGAGTCATGATTGCTAATGTTCTGAAGGGACAGGCACTATAATAATAATAAAAAAAATAGATGTATAATAAAAAAAGAAAACTATCAAAATGCTTTAACCTATGATAGTATAAAAACATGAAAGTAATTCACCATTTTTTTTTTTAATATGGAATATGGTTTTGAAATTTGAATGAAAATACTGATTGCCTTCCTTGGATTTTAAAAGATATAATTGTTTTATTGGAGATGTATAAATGCTTACAGTGCTGCCTTTAATAATTTCATCGAAGTGAGGCAATAAAACCACTAAAATTCAAGGGGTTACTGAGTGTAAAAGAATATGAGAACAATAAAGGAACAGGAATTAAGACAGAAGATAACGATTATTTCATTTAAATTTTGCAAATTTTTTTAACTTGAAAGCAAGAACCCAGAAGAATTCCACAAGTGAAGTGTAAGATAATCATAGAACTTATTGCAATTTCAACTATAAAATAATGAAATCTACTACTGTGTATAAATGGATAAAACCTATTTGTTTGTTCTAATTTTTAGTATTAGTGCTTAGTTTCTTTATGCAGAATATTTGTTATTATACCATGAAAAGTAAAGTTCCTATTGTTATATCAGGTGGCCACCAAGTACCAGACAGTTGTGATGATGAATGCCTTCCCTCCAGAATTCTTGATTCCTCTACTGAAAATGTCACAAGTAGAAGAACCTGCTCTCCGCCTGATTGTACAGGATATTCTACATACGCTTATTGATAGACATGGGAATACACCAAAGTTAAAAGCTGTTTGGTAAGTTCTTTATAAGAATTTTTAAAAAAATTAACTATATTGGAAATGGAAGTGAATTGAGAAATCAAATTTTATAATTTGAAGAAATTAATATTCTGTAAAATGTAAAAGTTTATAAGAATTTGCATAGGCATAAAAATGATGATCCTATTATGTTTTCATATGTATGCATTATAGAATAACTATGTTTTTTGGTTGCTATTAAGTATAAAAACTAAGATACAATCAGTTTTGTTTGCTATTTTAGCTTTAAAGGTTTGATACTGTAATATTCATATCAATGTGCCAGAAAATTATGTGTTGGATATTCTCAGCAATTCAAGTAATGCATTTTATTTGGCTTAGTTTATTTTGTTTTATGACATATCAACATCAGTGGGATATTTAATGTGGACAAGATTTTTATGATAGGTTTGTATGAATAGGATATGTATTGTTTGTAAGAAATGAGTTTGTAGATCAAGTTTCATCAACATGTTTTTGTAAAGAGTGTTTTTGTTGAGTTGTGTATCGCTGATAATTTTTTTTTTTCCTTAAAAATGTATTGCTGGTAATTTGAATATATTTTTTTTTTTTTTTTCAAAACGTGTTGCTGGTCATATTTAATATAAAAATCTCTTTTTACTTTCATTGTAATTTGACCCCAGTTTGGGGGTTAACTACTTGCTCATAGCTGGAACCTTAATCAGTGCTACCACCCCAGGTCAAGGTGAACCCAGGAACAACAGCAATTAAGAGGTGGTTTCATGCTCCTGACAACCTCCTGATCAAAGGCTTTGTTGCCGGATGTAGTTTATCGTCATACTCAGAATGATCAAGTGATGAAGAAAGCTTTTACATTTCTTCTGCTATTCAATTATTATTTATTTCTTTTTTTTTTTGTCATTTTAGTATTTTAAAAGACCTGTCAGATTTGACCATAGAAACCACTTCACGACAAGACATAATGTTTATGAAAAAGGTAAGAAATCAGTTCTAATAAGCTCTTTATATGCAAAGCATCATAACACTTTTGTGTGCAGGATTTTTGGATGACTTTTTTTTTCTACCTGACATGAAACAAATATACTAGCTGTAAAATTTACACTAACCTTGCTTTCTTTTTTATAGTGTTCATATATTTTTTTTACTTTCTGACTTTATGGTCATCATCAGTTGTTTACTTCACATTGTTCAAAATTGTGCATCAACATGAGATATTATTCACATTAATTTTTTGAGCCTACTCTTCCAGGCTGACTCAAGTCATATTGGAAGAGAACGCTTGAAAATTTTCCTGCAGTAGATTGCCAGTTCTTTCTATAGTAGACTGGTTACCAACAAAAGTTATATAACCCAGTCTGTTCTGCTATTAGCCCTCTCCAAGCTGATTTTGAATTCAATTTCTGTCTCTTAGACCGGTTGCCATACAAGGTTATAGAACCTGGTCTGTCCTGCTATTTTCTCATAACTAGTGGGAGAAGAGATGGATTCATACCTTTCTCAAGGGCATTAGCACACAAGTGAATGTAATGAATTTGGCTGGAATTCAAATACAGCTCTCTGATTCTTCAATCAAAGCTGCTATCCATTACTCCACTGTGCCTTCTGGCTTTATAAGCCTTTTTTTTTTTTTTTTAAACTAATAAGAGTAGAAATCAAAATTATATTTATTTGTGCATTATCATTGCTCTCCGTGTTTTCCTAGCCTTCATAAAACTTGAAGTAATGTACTATACTTTTTAGGGCATCTTTTGCCATTCATTTACACAGTTATATTACTGCTTCCCTTTACCTCTCTTAACTTCAATGTGTCCTGTGTCTGTCAGATTCTTCTAGCCCTTTTTTTTTCCATTGTTTCTTATGAATTCAATCTTTCCTATTCTAAGTGTTCGTTTTTGTTTGCCTTTTTTGTAAAACTTTCTCATTACTCACATGTTTTGTGCCTGGTATTCTCATATTCTTCTATAGAAGCATGGCTCCATTGCCACATGCCTTCTCTTCATCTGTAATGAAACTATCCCACATTTACTGCCATATAGAAGAAATGATAAAACATTGTTTGGTTATTAGCCAAAAGAGACAGTCTGAGGTGTGAGCTACAAATTGAAACTTCAAAATTAAGCAAGTTGCAGAAATTGGGAAGTGTTTTAACAGAAAATGTGATACTGAAATCTAAAGGCCCATTGTAATAGTGAAAAGTTGCCTTCCAAAAGCTAAGCAATGTATTAAGAAACAGGAAAATTTAATTTGGAAGCCTATTCTACTATTAAAGTTTCTTTTGCACCAATATCAGTGTAACACAAATACTGTATTTGCCAGTGTCAAGGATGCAGTATTTTTCCTGAAATAAGTCTAAAAGATTTGCATAACATACAGGAATTCAATTTACTGTCTGACATAGATCACCCCTTCCTCTTCAGGACATAGGTGATCATGGCTTTCCACAACTTCCTGTCTCTTTATTTCTCTTAGTCTTGTTTCACCATTCATTTACTCAAGCTCACTGAGTATGCTATGTATTGTTTTCCTCTGTTCTTCTTGTCTTCAATATGTCCTGTGAGTATCAGATTTTTCAAGCCCTCTTTCCTCATTATGTGCACCAGAAACATTAACTTTCTCTTGTTGATGTTAAATATTAGTTTCCTTTTTGTTTTCATTTTCTCCAAAACTTTGTTGTAGCTCACATGTTCAGTCTATGAAAACCCTAACCTTCTCAAGAAAAATTTTTCAGACTTTTTTCAGGAAAAAAGACTGAAAAATATGGTGAGGGTAAAAGTACAAGGGTTGCTATAAATTTCCAAAAATATGACCAAACATTTTTTTTTTCTTTATATGGGCTTTTTGGTAAGACCAAAATCTTTTTCAGCACTTCTGCTCATAGGTAACAATGGATGATTTGTCTGGGTTTTTTTTTCTTTTTTTTTTTTTACCATTTGGAATTTATTTTACCTTCCTCATTTATTCTTTGCTCTTTGTTCGTGAAGTCTATAAAATTAGTTAAAAATTGTTAAAATATGTTATTAGGATAAAATATAGAAAAGAAGAATAAACACATTTAAAGAATGAAAAACAAAATGCAATTTTAATTTTTCATTTTTTTCAGACTGGCAATCATTTTTATCATCATTTGTATGAAAATATTGAAATGGAAACCAATCATCTGGATAATTTTGCATCCCTCTATTGCACTATGGCTTTAATATTAGTTGAAGTTGGGAGTAATGAAATTCTTGTAGATCTGTGTCGGCTTGCTCTTGATATTCAGGTAAAAAAAAATAATCACATTGTTAATCTTCTAAATTGAGTAGTCATTTTTGTTTGTCCATTGTATTGTCAATCTCTATTTTGACATTTCAAGAATTTGGTTTTGAAAATCATCCTACCTTTGAGCATCATAATTTTGGATTTAACTGATTAAGATAATTGGCAGACAAGTATGAAATTGAGTCATTATAGGGTAAAATTGATTTTTGAGGCAGAAATATTTTAAGATGACAAATGTAATTGTCTTGTCATTTCAGCCAAGAGTATGACTGTAATACACTTTGTGTGTGTATATTACGAAAAGTTCCAGAGATTTATGAAATGGCTTAACAACCAACATATTTTATTTGTTTGAACATAATTTTTAGTAGATACTTGTACTTAAGTAGATACTCTGTTTTTAATTAAACAGTGTGTGTATGTATGTATATATATATATATATATATATATATTTTTTTTTTTTTAACATTTATTGTTTATATATTGTTATTTTTGGCAAGTGTTGCCATTGCTTCGTGGAGTTTTATGTTAACACAAGATAAAATTATCGCTGATGGTGGATGTTTTTATGTTAACATCCTTGTAACTCTCTGAAGATGGCCGAAAACTTAGAATCAACTTAATAAAAAATTATCCAAATGTTGGAGAATTTTTGTCTTCATTTTCAACTGAAATTAAAGCCAAAATACAATGTTTAGAATGGCTCATGATTAAACATAATAGACATTCATTGTCTCTTATATTTAACAATATATGTTTAGAAAATTTATCTGCTGCCCCAATACACTATATATATATCTACTGGCCTGAATATTTCTGAGAAATGTTGACTGGATATATCACCCAACACTTTCTGAATCCTCTGTAGTGTTCTAAGATTGACACCCAGAAGCTCTGAAATGTTTGTATTGGAGCTTCTGGCAAGAATGTCAAGCAGTACAGCATGCTGTTTCCAAATTCCTGGTGGAGTGAATTGCATCATAGTGCTCTTCTTCTTATAGATGGTGCCCAACTGACCTTACTATACTGTGCAGTCATGTGGCTTATTTAAATTTTGCTAAACTTTGTTGAACAAATTACATTCAGACTGTTCAGGTACTTATAAAATTTATGTACAATGTATGCAATGTTATAGTTTTGTATCAATATTATAAATATAAATTGTGGATTTTTGTAAGGATTGTTTGTGGTGCAGAGTTTTTGGTTGATTTTTTAAAAAAATTTAACTCCTCAAGATGAAATATTTTATCTTTTATTATTAAATTCAACTCGTTAATATTCCATTTTCAACTGCATAAGATATATTTGTCTATATTTCTGAGATGAGGTAGCATTTGCATTATTTACATTGTTCAGACTTTATCTTTATTGCCATATTCACAATGTTTTGGCTGTTGTTTATTCGGGTTTTAAGGTGACTGAAATTTCAAACTGAACCCTTTATTTCGATCGCTGGGGTATATTGTTCTTGATTTATTTTTCTCTCTCTCTAACTCAACTCTCAAAGTTATTTGTTCACTCCTGCTGTAGCCAGATATTGAACTCACAACTCTTTGGATCAAGTCACTGGATCTAAATTCCAATCACCCGAAGAAGGCCGGAGTGTACAATGGGTGAAACATTATGAATATTGCAATGAAGAGGAGGACCTCAGTCTGAACAACCTAAATAATGCAAAAAAATATATTGACTACATTATTTTCAATATACAATGTCATTATTCTTTGCTTTTTTAAAATTCTGTCTGTTTCTTTGTTTCTTTCAGCATATGGTTTGTACCACCAACCACCTTCCTATTATGCACAAATGTGCTATTCATGCTTTACTCGCAGCCTACTTAAATCTTTTGGCTCTGTTGATGGCCATTCCTGCCTTTTCCGATCATGTTAATCAGGTAAGTAAAAGACATTGATATTTTTCTGTTTGTTTTCACTGTTAATTTGTTTTGAATTGTGACCAGTTTGGGGATAATTCTGTCCCTCAAGTAAAACAAACTTGTAAAATAAATGATAGAGGCTTAAATATTAAAACTCTATCCAGCATAACCAATATAAGTATTATAAGAAAACACAGACTTTATTAAGAAAGTAACTGTCTTAAAAAAAACGAACAAAAAAAAAGAAGCAATTATGATACAAAGTTTCACCAACCTTATACTTGAAGTTAAAGCAATGGAATCTTTTGACTTGGTCTGCTTGTCTCACCTCTGAGTAATCTACATGTGTTGGAGTATACACTCATTATTCAAAGATATGTTCATTTTATACACACATTGCACACCAGAATGCTTTTTCAGAGGTTATAGAAAGTTTCAGGTCTCTATAAGATTGAACATTCTCTTCCATGGACCCAGCTGAGAGTGATCATTTCTTGACTGGCATTTTGGCATAGCATCTGCATGATTTTAAAAATCTTTCAGATTGATTTTCAAGTTTGACTTTTATTTTTTCTATAACCTTAAATGATGTTGAGGACATTTTTAAAAGTAATGGTAATATTAGATGTTTCTTTATAAACAAATATTTAGTGTTTATTCACTAAGCAGTTAATGCTACCATCAGTTGAAATTTATAGAATTTTTGTCTTGAAACAATTTTTCAGGAAAATAGGTTTGTAGATTATCACACTTTCCAGTATTGATAAGGTGCTTCCTCTCTTGCCTTTTGTTTGAGATTGTGTGGAATGTCAGCATTTTGATTGTCATTATTCTCTTTTTGAATTACATGTGCTATCTATTTTAGTTGTTGCTGCTCTTAAAAGTCAAGTGGTTTGGTTTCTGTTTCTTTGAGATTCTGTAGAGCCAGTCCCTGAGCTTCAAGGAAGGATGGCCCTCACTGGGGCCTACACGCTTCACTTCCTGAAAACCATTTTTAACCATTTGAGAAAATGGCTATATACAGATGACAATTTAGATATTTTTGGTTGAGTCTGGTGCCATGCATGGCATCCATACAAAAGTCTTGATCTGATGAAACTATTTTAATAACATGACTTTAGTCTTTATATTAATGTTTTGTTTTGTAGCAGCTTGAGGTATTGTGTGAAACTAGTGCAGTCTATTTTATGTTCATTTTCCTTATGTCTTATACTAAATTTGTAACTGATTCATACATTAAAGTACTTAGTATTTATTAATTCTATATTTTGAATTTTCAATGAAGGATTCAGGGTATGCTCACTGCTTAAGAAAACCTTTTATGCATTGATGAAATTGGATTCTTGTTTCCAGAGAAAATGAAATAGTAAGAAAAATAAAGAAAATGATAATTTTCTTTTAACACCTCCCCTACACACACATATAAAATAGGATACAGAATCCCAATAAGGCTTGAAGAAATATGACAAATGAAAACCCATTTCATTGAAACTAAATTTGATTGTGTTTCACCTTATTTAGGCTTCATCAGATCAGACAAAAGATAGAAATGTATTTGTGTGTTTGCTTAAATAATGAATCATTGGTGTTTTTTCCACTAAGCTGGCATTTCTCGTGATTAAAGAACGAAATTGAGTGACTTTGTAAAAATGGTCATTGATATTTATTTCGTATCTTTATAAATTTCAACATGAATTAGAAAATTGTAAAGAAAAGATTCAGAATAAATATTAACAGCTTTTTAAATTGTTACTTCATATTCAACCCTTTAGAAATCAAAATCACCAATTGTTAGTGTAGATCATTTCTCTCTCTCTCTCTTTTTTTTTTTTTTTTGCTTCGTTATTGGTTTATACTTAAAATATGATCCCAAAGTAAAATCATCAATTTCTTCAGATATGAAATAAGATTTTATTTTATATAAAATGATCCATGAATAAATTTAATTTCTCAAAGTTATTTAAAAAATTTCTGTCTTGTAGCAAGAGATTTTGAAACATGGAAAATTTCACTTTTTAGATTGGTCATTTAAGAGGTCTGTTACTCATTTTATTTTTTTTGTATTGGCAGGTTCTTGCATGCAGAGCTGAGGAAGCTCCATTTTTACTACCCGAGTTTGCATTTAATCGAAAAAACAGATCTAGCAGGTAAAAATTTGTTTTGCATTATCATTTGGTTATTGGGTGAATTTAATTTTTTCAGTGCTTTAAAATATAAATTATTTTTATTAGAAATCTTCATAAATGAAATGAGGTACAATTTTATTGAAAAATTGGAATATTAAGTCTAACCACCTTTTAAAAATCTTATATCACTTCAAGTAATTCATTTATTATTCTTCATTTTGAACTTGTCCTTTGAACAAATTATAATTTTCATAACCACACATCTGTAAGTGAGTTTTTGTTATTTAATGTCTCAGTCCTAGTTTTTACCAGAGCTCATATTACAATTTTTTTTTTTTTATTTTTCTCTAATTTTCTATATTACTGGTTCCCACATTATATTCATGTCTAAATAAAGGGTTGTGTTCAAAATTCTAATGTATATCACCTGAAGAATGCCTGAGTATACAACAGCTGAAACATTGTGGATATGGCAAAAAAATAAGGACAACAGTCTGAATGATATAGTGTAAATAGTTACAATACCTCATCTCAGAAATATAGACAGATCAGTAAACAAATATTTTTTTTTAAATATTTGTATTGACTGCCAGCCAACCTGTTAGTCTAGTAGCAGGTTTGTTTGATAATTTATCGTAAAAGAACACTGTCCAGTTTACCTTTTAAGAGTCTGTAATATAAACTTCTCAAAATGAATGAAGTGCTTACCTTAAATTTGGACAATTTAGCTTTCTTGATTAATTGTTATTTGCTGTATATTTTTGTTTAAACATCTTTTTATTACAAAATGTGACTTCATTTGTATTTTCCATATGGATAAGCTTAGATTAGATTTGTTATAAAAGTGAGACAAATACAGGCACATCTTTTATTCATAATTAAGTTTATTGTAGATGTTAAATCATTTGGCTGATTTGTATTTGTGCAGAAAACTTACAATTCAAAACCTACACAGAATACTAGTACGGTGAATATTTGTCTTAATTTGGGGCTCAAAAGTGAAAGTTTCAATTTTTCTGACTATATATCAAATGAAGTCTTTATATATGCAATCAAAATGTATGTGTAATATATATATATATATATATATATAATGATTCTTCTCTGCTTAGTTATCCAACTGATGCCACAATGAAAGAGAGCTGGCTTTTCTCTCAAAAGAACATATCAGAGAGTTTACAGAATAATGGCCATGATACAGCTGGACTTGATGTACCTTTCAGTTTACGGCCACTAGGTGTGGGTAAGTCAGGAAAAGCTTTTTTTTATTTTATTTTTGTGTTAATGATATTCTTTTACATGAGAAATGTAGAGACACTTGCCTTTCTCTTCATGTATGTGTGTGTGTGTATATATATATATATATATATATATATATATATATATTGTGTATTTTGGCAGCATTTTTTCATTAATGCAGGTTTCATTGAATAATATAGACAAGTTTTGTCTATTAATTTTGTGTAGGATCCGTTCATACCGTCTGATATACTTGGTGATGTCGTTGAAAGACAACAAAAAATCACAGTATTTGTTGAATTTTTTATCGGGTCTAAGCTTTCAGCTCACATAAGCCATTATCAAAGAGTAAATATTAACACACAGTATATTTCAAGGTGGTGATGGTGTGTTGGGCTGCTGGATCATGTAATTTAAATTGTGTGTATTTTGGCAGCATTTTTTCATTAATGCAGGTTTCATTGAATAATATAGACAAGTTTTGTCTATTAATTTTGTGTAGGATCCGTTCATACCGTCTGATATATTTTGTTGTTTTTCAACGACATCACCATCAAGTATATCAGACGGTATGAACGGATCCTACACAAAATTAATAGACAAAACTTGTCTATATTATTCAATGAAACCTGCATTAATATATATATATATATATATAATGTGTGTGTGTATTTTTAAGGTTTGTGTATTTAGGCAGCAAACTTTTCTTTTTTAGGCATGTCAGATTAAATAAATCATGTCTGCTTATTTTCAATAAATTAATCCCTGTTTATGAACCGATTTTATTAAAAATAAGCAAACATAATGTTTGCAATTTATTTAATCTAACATAGGTGGGCAGTAAATAACATTTATTTTCAGATTACATATACAGTTATATTTACTAATACAATTATTACATTGACAATTTTTATTGTATACAATAATACAAAAGTACTTAAATTTTATCAATTGTCCATCAGAATTTACACAGTTTTCAAGTCTACCCCTCACGCTTTGACAAACATTTTTGCACAAGTCTCTTTGTGTATTAATTTCTTGAAAGGCATCTCTTATGTAATATTTCAAATTATCAATGCTTGATTTTTTACTATAAACTTTGTCTTTGAGTACACCCCCAAAAGAAGATATCTTTTAATCTATTGGGGCCAAGTCAGGTGATAGTGTTGCCCAATCAACTGGCTGGACCTCTTTGGCTAATCCATTTATCAGGAAATGTTTCAACAACATACTCACGGACAGCTCTTGAATAAGGTAGGAGGGGTCCCATCTTATTGGAAATACAACTGATGCACAAACCTATTTCACTTACTGTCCACCTATATATATATATATATATATATATATATATATATATAATTCCAAGTGAAGAGGACTCAAGGTTTTTTTTATATTTTGAGTGCTCTGGCATTTATTTTATTATAAACAGTGCTCAGTATAATGAGTATTATAGAGCTTAATATAATGTAATTATATGGTTATGTCAATTTTACATTGCGACATGGAAATTTCTATGTTTTGAGATTAATTCTCATCATCAGGCAATGTTGGTGTTGTTGTGCAAATGATTTACATTTAAATGACAAATACTTTCTGTTTACTGTGAATGTATGTGGGTGTTTTTTTTTTGTGTGTGTGTGTGTGTGTAGCTAATCAGAATGGAGATTCACTTTGGGGTTTGACCCCAAAGAATTTCTGTGCTAACCAACTTTTTTCCTCCTTTTTTCTTTTTTCTTTGACCCTATTCTTCTTTTGTCTATTTTCCTTCGCATTTATCTGATCTTATCATTTTCCCTTCAGTTTTATTACATTTGATGTGATATTCCTTTTTAGTAGTAGTACCAATCTCCTTTCTCGTCCCCTTTAGTCTATTTGTTAAAGAAAAGATTTAAAAAAAAAAAACCCGAACTGCTATTTTTTCGCTCCATCTATTTGCTGTCAAGTTTATTATCCTGATACAAAGGGGGGAATTATTAAAGAAAAGAAAAAAGGAAAACTAATTTATTCTATTTTTGGCTTTATTTTTATTTTTACCTAATTCGTCAGTGAGAATGTTATTTAATTTAGGTTTTATCCATTTTCTAATGTGAATAATTTACAATGTCTACATATGACATTAATTTCGTTGCGTTTATTTAATAAATTTTTATTTTTATGGGACAAGGAAAAAAAAAAACACCCACATACATTCACAGTAAACTGAAAGTATTTGTCATTTAAATGTAAATCATCTGCACAACACCAACATTGCCTGATGATGAGAATTAATCTCGAAACCTAGAAATTTCCATTTCGCAATGTAAAATTGACATAACCATATAATTATATTATATATATATATAACCTATGAAATCTCGTTTTATCTTAAAAATATATATATATATATATATATATCTTTTAAATAAATGTAATGAAATTAATGTCATATGTAAACATTGCAAAATGTTCACCTTAGAAGATGGTTAATAATTTTTCATAAAAGAATATTGATTAACTTGCATATATCCAGTACTTTTTGTATTATGATATAATATCAATTTAATAGATCTTAACATTTATGCAAGTTAAGAGTTTATTGAGAAATTGATGAAAAAAGCAGATTTGCCTCTTGGGTACTTTAAATTCTTATATTTGTAGAAAAGCATAATAAAAATGAAATGAACAGAACATCATTTATTATGCTCTAATAAAACTTATTAATGTAACTAATGTGTTGAAAGAAGTAATTTGAAAAAATGTTTATTACTTTTCATATATTGTTACTTAACACTATGACTGTCTGCTTGCAGGGGAGAGCACTGATATGACTCACAGTACGAGTGACATCCATTCTGTTAACTTGGAGATTGAAAGTGCAAATGGATCGCCCACAGTTCCTAAGGTACTATTCAGTTCTTTTGAGTTTTTAAGCGGTTTTCGAAGTAAATATTTAAATACTTGTTTGTATATTTGCTTTTGGTAATAGTGAGGAAAATTGCAGTTTAATGATATTATTTTAAAAAATAGTGAAATAACTCTTAAAATTTTTGCAAATAGAATAAATAATGTGACATCTATCTTTTAGGGAAAATGTTTTTGCTGTTGGTATCAAAGTCTGTATATAATAAAAATGTTGATAAAAATATAAATCTTTCTCATGAGAAAGCAAGCTTTGATTTGATTCTTAGTGAATATTTTATTTTTTTATTTAAAACCTTTTTTTTTGTTTTGTTTTTTTTGTTTTTGTTTTAAAAATTGTAACTTATAACTTTAAAATTATAACCTATGAAATCTCTTTTTATTTAAAAAAAAAATTGGTTTTGCTTAGAAAGGATTTGTGTTTTGTATGAAAATTAATTCTACTTTTTCAGTTAAAACAAATTCATTTTGTGACAGGATCCGGCACAAAATCATGTTTCTAGTGAAATTTTCATAATATAGTTTAGTTTATTTTAGATAACATTTAAACAATTATGAATAAAAAAAATGAAATTATATATACTAAAAAAGATTTAAAAAATAAATATATATATATATATATATATATCTATAATCAGCATGCAGTGTGGGTATAGAAGAATCCAAAGGAGTATCCTGTACATACAGTGGTAGGATAAATCTCTAAGAGAGCTCTAAATATATATGTATATAAATTCATATAGAGCAAATATAAGCAAAATTAAGGCAGACACGTTATTTCATGGTAAATCGAAAGTATACTTCCGATTAACCATGAAATAACATGTCTGCCTTAATTTTTCTTATATAATAATAAAAAAGGTTAATGCAATATCAAATGATTCTTTGTATAATTTTTTCAAACTTTATTCCTGTTTCCAGTTTCTCAATCTCAATTCTGAATAATTCTTTTCTCAACAGAAAGTGGATGATGTCACCTTTGAAGCTTTGAAGAAAATGCTCAGTGAGTAAAAAAAAAAAAAAAAAAAAATGGAAAGTTCTTTCCAGTTTTGAAAAAAAAAAACAATTGTGGAAACTTGGTCACTTTCAGTAGATTTTCTCTAAATGCAACAACTAAATGTTTGAATTTATCTTTAATTTCAAGAAAATTTGCAAAGTTACAGTATATAGATTGAAGATAAAACTCTCCTTTTAAAATCATAGGGGATGCATAAATTCAGAAACAAGTTGTATGCGTTTTCCAAAATTTCTATCAGTTTTTTTTTTGTTTTTTGTTTTTCAACTTCAGTTCAGATCATAAAATCCACAAGCCTGTGTCGGTACTTGCTCTCTTGCCATCAAGTCTTATCTGTTAATCTCTGCTAATGACATCAGGAAATTTTAATTTATTGCTTCTCCTGCCATGGAGTTGCGGTCTCCAGAGAATGAGATGACCTTTTTCTCTGCTCTGTGACAGAAGCCCACAAACTGGACTCTTTTAGCAGGATAAGGGTGGGGTGAGACTGGGCATAAGTTGCCATGTATCATTTCATCAGGAAAGGTTTCTTGACTAACTGTAGAAGTCTTGTGTAGGTAGCATGTAATCATTATTTAAATCTGACTGACATTATCCACAATTATTCTGTATTTAAATGGTCACTTACTGAGCCAAGCATATTTCTGTCATGTCATATATGTTGGCATACAAGGCAACCTTCTAACCTGACCCTCCAAATATAAAATAGGGGACTCTCATACTACAGTTATAAAATGTGAAACTTGTAGCTTATAGAAAATGTTAAGCATGAGAGATGTGTGTCTTAACACTCAAAGATCTCACTCAAGAACAGTTGAATGAAGGTATAGTTAGCAGGGAAAAGTCATTCAGGCTACTGTAATAGCCTACCGAAAACACAGCTCTCACTCATAAGGGATTATAGATTAAAGATCACATTTGAAAACAATGGATGGTTCATCATCATTGTTTAATGTCTGTTTCCAATGGGTTGGATTGGGGTTTTCTTGATGACTCCATAATTGAGCCATCATGAAATATTGGTGTGAGTTTCACAGCTGTATTCCCTTACTAGCATCAACCAATTTAGGAGACTGGAAACCCAGTGCTTGTATTGAGACACCATCTCTAAGATAATTACCCACCAAGATTAAAGTGTTCAGCTCTACCCTATTTTACACAGAGTAGGTGTAGAGGTTTTTATATCAGATTTCCTTCTCTTAGATTTTCTATCTCAAGCTAAAAACTCAGCCTAACTTTTTCTTTTTTATCTTAAATGACCCTAGTTTGATGTTTAATTATTTGCCCATAACTGGGACCCTAACCACTGCGAGTCAAGGTGGATCTGGGCACAACAGCGATTAAGACGTGGCTCCATACTCTCTAAACCTCCCAATTGCTGCTGGATGTAGTTTATCATCATACCCAGGACTGAAGAAAAAAATCATTCAGGCTACCATAATAGCCTACCAAAAACACAGCACCCACTCATGAAGTATTGTCGATTGTAGTAGTTAATTGATAATATCTCCCTACCATTTTTCATTAGAATTTGAGTGAAAAGAAAGTATATGCTTACAGAATTTATTTAATAAATTCAGTATAGTATATTTTAAAATACAATTTGGTGTAGTCATCTTGTACGGCAAATAAAGCCCAAAACCTTCATTGTAACTTGTTAGGGGCTGTATTGTATGCCCAATCACTTTGTACACCAACGCATATTGAAATTAAATATCCAAAGAAAGATCGACAATGTAATCAGTCCTGACTTTGCATCTGAACTTCAGTCACTTTATCATCAATGTAATGTGGCTTTCTTCTTTCTTTTCTACAAATATTTTCCTGTTAATTGCTCTGATGAGCTTTTTTTCCTGCTGCCCTGACCACATGAATTTAAGCATGCTACTAGATTGGTATCTAGATCCCACCCTTTTAATATTGAAATAATTTAATGCAATCATTAATTCTACTTCAGTAGTTTCTTTCCTTGCATTTCCTGCCTGTGGAATTCCCTTCTGTTTACTTGCTTCCCTGATAGCTACAATTTCCAATAATTTTAATGCAACATCAATTGCCATCTTCTATTTTCTTGAATCTCGTTCATCTTTTATCTTTTCTTCAATACTTCCTGTACCCAGTCTTTTTTCTCACTGTAACCATTGCACACTAGTGGCAGTCCCATCTTGTTTGGGGTGAAATGATTTAAAAAAAAAAAATTAGGGGACTTCAAAAGTTAGAATTGCCATGTTTGAAATGTTAAATATTAAACTATTGACAAGAATGAGCCTATGATATTTGAAAGTATATTTTCAGGAATATGGGTATGGCGCTAGTTTACTTGAGAGCAACAAACTTCGCCTTCTTAGCCTTATTTTCTCAAATGGAATGATTACATTGAATCAATAGCTGCATCTACTGTAAAGACGGTTGGGTTACTGTGTCAGGCCTGAAAATCTTTTTCTTGTCAGAATCCATTTTGCACATTTATAAATCTACCCTCCGTCAGTGCATTGAATACTGTTGCCATATCTCATCAGGTGCTCCTGCTATTCATTTTAAGCTTTTCAACAAAATCCAAAGAAGGATCTGCAATATAATTGATCCTAACTTAGCAGCTTTCATTTACTCATCATTGTGATGTGGCTTCCCTCTGCCTTTTCTACAAGTATTTCCATGGCAACTGCTTTGACAAGCTTTTTTTCCTGGTTCTCCAATCACACGTATTTACTCATGCTACTAGATTGACATCAAGGTCTCACCATTTTACCGTCTAAATAGTTAAATGTATTCACCTCTATAAATTTCTTTTCCTGCACTTCCCGTTTGTGGAACTCCCTTCCATTTGCTTGCTTCCTTGATAGTTACAATCTCCAAGAATTTAAATGCAACATCAATTACCATTGTTTATCTAGTTGATTCCCCTCCATCTCTATCATTTCTTCAATATTCTCTGTACCTTTTTGTTTTCTGTCACTGTAACCCTCTGTTCACCAATGGTGGTCTTGCCTTGCTTGGGGTGAAATGATTATAAATTTTTTTTCAGTAGCTCAGTGATTCTCTACTTAGGTTCCTCTAGGTTTGTAGGAAAAAGGGTCATGTAGACCTGTCCTTTCTCATAGTTCAATAGAAAAAAAACATCACAAGGAGTCAAGTCAGGTGAACATGGTGGCCATTTAAATTGTACATTGTTATTGGCACACCTAATCCATCTTCCTGGCAGATTCTCATTGAGATAAGTCTGCAGATTCAATTTAGTTTTTAAACATTTTATTAAAATTTGAGATCTTTTGGCTGTTATTAGGCTAGAAAATGATGTCAATTTTGAGGAGGACACCCCAAAATCATCATCAACAACCACTGGCAAAATTGGTTTTAACATGCAAGTATTAAAAACATTTCAGTAATGTAATATTGTGCTCCCACTCATTTTGTATGACACAAGGCTGCTCACAGAAATACAAGATGCCAGTAGAGGGTAAACCATTCTCTATTATGAGAGAGGATGATTTTTTCTGTTGTAAATGGTTTCAGTAAAATTTGTTTTGCTATTGAGTTGAATTTGGGATAGAAACAAAAGCAGTAGAATTTATTTTACTGTGTAATAATACATTCTTGCAAGAAATATTTTCAAAGACACAATACAGAAATGCATCAAAATAATAGTTGGAAAATGAATGATGAGCTGGAAAACTGCATTGATGTATTCTTCTGAAGAAATTCTAAGACAAGAACAAATTTTTTTGTGAAGTTAATTTTTTATTAAGAAATAATTACTCAATCTAAATTATTTTTTCAGTATTCCATATCTTTCTGACTTATATAACAGGTTGCTGTTGTACATATCAGAAACTCGCGTTTGTCATATTGAATTGTTTTTCCTTTCAGATGAAGAAGAAACGGTTGATAAGGATGAAGAAGTAAAGAAACGTCTGCAAATCTTTGAAACGTTCCGGGATGCTCCATTTGAAGAAATTGTGGCACGTTCTGAAGCCAAAGTAAGTAATTAAATAAGAAATTGTTCTATTTTCAGATTCTAAATACCCTGTATCATAAAAAGCTTATTAATTCTGCTATGATTTTTTAATATATATATATATATATATATATATATATATAAACATTACAGAGCACTCAATTTGGAGCCATTAGTATTTACATTAAGAAGAGAAATACACTGAAAATACTTTCAAGCTCCTCCAATACTCTAATTATTTCATATTCAATGTGAAACAAAAGGCTCATAAAATATTTCAAAATAGAAGGAAACCTAACTAATTAAAATATATTAATATACCCACCAATTCTCCTAGCTACAATTGAAAAGAATTCATCTCAGCTTAAAATAAAATTTGTTTCTACTTCTAAAACAGTGAAGGGCTTGATACAAAACAAGTTTAAATTTAAAATTTTAGTGTCTTGTCTCCTTCATGTGCATGTGTAATCACATCAACATAAATATCACTAAAGAATGAAATGTCATACATTTTCCTGAAATTGTTCTGGTATATAAACAGTTTTTTTTTTCCCACATTACATCTGTGATGTTTTCTTTCCCATGTGCTGTGTAGTTACCACTGTCTTGATATTCTAGCGTTTCTATAAAATTTGCCAGGTTCCAGTATATTCTCTGGAGTATCAAGTTTACATAAATATTTTGATAATGTTTAACCTTTGACTGCAAAAAAAAAAAGTGATGTTCCAAAAGGACAAATTATTTCCTTGACATCGTCATTACTGACTCCTTGGCAACATTTATTTACAAGATTATAAAAATAATGAGATGTTTATTAAGTACAATGAGATGTTTATTATTTCTCTTTTAAAAGATTTATTATTTACAATTTCATAAATTTGAAAAAAAAATTTTTATTCAATAATTTATTTTAAAATCTACAAAATTATCAAAATATGTAAGAGGAAGAGATGATCTCAAACTATTTTACTGAATTTGTGGTGAGAACAAAAAAAATGTCCATTTTTTTTTTTTTTTTTTTAAATTTATAATTACAGTTACTCATCATATGTTTAAATTTTCTTGTTCAGACATTTTTATAAATTTATGAATAAAAGAAATTTCTTTTCATATTTATTTCTTTAAAAAATGGCAAATACTAAATATTTCATTATAGATGGTTCTCAAAATATTTTTATAGTATTGTAACTATAAAATGATTCCTGTAAATAAGAAATTTAATAGTGTTTAACAACTTTGTCAGTGTTACAAGAATTATGTAAATCTACTTTCATGTGTTTGTTTTTTTTTTTTAAATTCTAATCATCACTTTTTAAAAAAGTAAACATTGCTGAGGGAGTTAAAAGGTATAAGATGCTTTGCCAGGGATGCCTCCATGCTTTGAGTGCCACTTGGGACTTAAACTCAACCCAGACCTTAAGTGGAGCTTGTTCAGATGATCTAAAAGATCCTAGAAAAATGGATGGTTCCCTGTATTGCTCTAGTAGGTACCTGACTTCTTCAACTGTCTTATATCCTTACAAAAGCCAAATTAGGCCCACAATGTTGTCCTGCCCTGTCGGCTGGAGCTGTAGAATATGCACCTCTGCAGAGGGGGAAGACCAGCTCCCAATGAGGCCACCTGTTGGCCATGGGTGGCGACATGTTAGGCACTAGAATGGAATCCTGTGGGTTGAGCAGTCAATGGTTCAGCGACAGTGGTCAGTGACTAGCAATACATCACTTTGGCCTTTTCTTTGTCTGATGAGCAGTCGAATAGGCCTGACCCAATCACTCGGCTTGCTGTGACAAACCCAAGCGTCTATATATTCAGGCCTGACTGTATTATTCAGTCTGTATTTATGGCAAATACCCAATCCTCTTATACGTGCTAGAAGGTGGCAGTTCTGGGTTAATTGCGTTGCGTGAGTGAGATTTTGACCACTGATATATTACACAGTACTTGGTATCGATTACTGAAACCTGATATTGACAGGGGCTCAGAGTTGTACTCACTGGCTTGAGTATACTGGTAATGTGTCCCTTGTCTCAATCAAGGCAAATATCTTTTCTCCCTTGGTTAATTTCCAACTCAAATTGGACTCCGTGGTGGTTGAGGTAGCATAGGACCAATGTATAACTAAACCTTAAATATGGCTTTTCTAAAAACAAAAACAAATTTTCTCAGAATCAAATTCTGACACAGAATATAATGAATGCTTGAAATTTATAGTCATAGAATCAATGGAAGATACACCTCTAGGTAAATTATCACCCTTTCTCATTGAAAGGATAATAACAAGCAGGTTGAGTCTAAAATCAGTTTATTTCAGTCCAACCACTTCCACAACAAGTTGAACGAAATCCTTGATTTGGTTTCAAATCCCCCAGAGACACCATCTTCTCCCACCAACCTCAGTTCCCCTGAAGATTCCATTCCTGTATTTCACATGCAGATTCCTGACCTTTATGTCTACTAACGATCAAATTGTTGACCAATGACAGCTATTTCTCTCTCTGCACCTACCACCACCGCCTATCTTGCAGTGGGTGGGGGTCATTGTTATTACTGTTTTTAGAATCAAAAAAAAAAATTAGAAATGAAAATTTATTGGTAGAAGTAACAGAAAAAACATGCCGAAAATCTACTAAAAATGGAAAAGTTCCATAAATATAAACGTAAGGCTTATCTGCATGAGAGATTGAACTCTTGTAAGGGAAGTCATAAGAAGTCAAGAATTGAGCTTAGTAACAGAAGAAGTAATAAAACTGGAACTGCGAAGACAGTCTAATCAATTACAAAAGAATTAGTATTAAGAGGAATGTTGAATATATAAAAACATATACTCATGTTTGACTCACCCATTATCCCAAGGGAAGTTAAAATAGGTTTCATGGTCAAAAGAGTGAAACTCTATGTACCAGCTTCTTTGCGGTGTTTTAAGTGCCAGTGATTTGGACATTACAAAGACATATGACGAGGATAATAACACAAAAAAAAAGTATGGCAAATGATTCGGAAAATATCTGGCAAAAATGGCAGTACCCCTACCAAACATCTCACCCACAATAACCAAAAGATTACTGACAAGAAAGATATAGCAAACTACCTTGACAAAACTTTCTTGCAAAATTCACCCACAAAAAAAAAAAACAAAGCAAAAATTTTCAAACCATCAAAGCAAAAGCAGAAAAGTAAAAATCAGATTCCAAAACAAAAATACTGAGAGCTACAACCAACTTGTTTCTACTACAGAATTGGTGGAATCCGACAATACAGCAGTTAGACCAGACAAAATTCACTATCAATTCCTAAAAGAATTACCCAAACCATCTAGAACTTACCTCCCACAAATCTATGATATATGGAAGAGTGGTGACATCCCTAAAATATGGAAACAAACTACAGTTATACCAATACCTAAACCTATGAGAGACAATACAAATGCAAAAAACTACAGACCCATTACTCTTAGCAGTTGTCTGCAAAACATTAGGGAGAATGATAAATGCCAGTTTGATCTGGTATTTAGAAAGTAACAAATTAATAACTGAATATCAATCTGGTTTTAGAAGTAAAAAAACCCTATGGATTATCTGATTCACTTAGAAATATTTATCAGAGAGGCTTTTATTAAAAAAAGAGTATTTAGTGGCAGTTTTCTTTGATCCTGAACAGGCATATGACACAACATGGAAATACAGCATAGTAAAAGTTCTTAAAAAAAACTTGGGCTAGAAGGTTGAGTGCCAGTATTTATAAAAAATTTCCTGTTAGATAGAAGATTCAGAGTTAAAATAGGAGATATTTTCTCTGAAGAAAAAAAACAAGAAATGGGTGTACCTCAAGGTAGTGTATTGTCCGTTACGCTGTTTAATGTCAAAATGAATATTGTAAAAAAACATAAATAGTGGAAGAAACTGTGCTTTGTATGTGGATAACTTCCTCAGCAAGAAATATGAACCATATAGAAAGACAACTCCAGATATGCATCGATAAGCTCAACCAATGGAACACAGAGAATGGACTAAAATTTTGAACAGAAAAAACAAAAAATGTGTCCACTTCTGCAACCAACATAAACTCTACCTGGACCCAGTACTGAAAATCGACGACACTGAAATTCCAGTTGTAGAACAATACAAATACTTAGTAGTCATTTCTGACCACAAACTCTCCTTTATTTTCCATATTAAATACTTGAGATCCAAATGTACTAAAGCTATACAATTACTTTGCACACACTGATTGGGGAGGAAGCAAAGAAATACTATTAAAATTTTATTGCTCTCTAATCAGATCAAAACTTGATTATGCCTGTTTTAAATATGGAGCAATCAGAAAAACATATTTGAAAGAACTTGATACTATACATCATCAAGGACTTAGAATAGACCTTGGAGCATATAGCACCTCTCTCGTTGAAAGCAAATGAACCATCTCTTAAACTAAGATGTGAAAAACTTGCTCTCCAATACTACATAAAAACTATCATCATGCCCTCTAAATCCAGCTTACAGTAATACTTTCTAACCACAATACACAGAACTTTTTCCAGCAAAAAGAAAGATCTTTCAAACCTTTCAGTTTACTCATTAAAAACATCATAGGAGAAAATCCGATAGATGTAACACAAATTCATAAATCAATTATTTCATCTGCACTCCATTAGATCATAAACCAACCTAAAATAATCTTAGACCTTACAAGATATCCAAAATTCAAACTTGTATACCAGTCTGCAATACTGAATATTAAAAATAACCACTCAGACCATCTTTATACACACACACACAGATGAGGGAAAGTGAAAATGAAGTCGGATGTTCTGCCATACTAAAACAGAATAAGCAAGAGAAAAGAATTACAAACATAGCTTCAATATATAGTGCTGAAATAATTGCTATTAATTTTAGCACTTGACATAAAAACCACAACACACAACAATTCTTAATTTTTACACACTCTTTATCTGCACTTACTGCACTAAAAATAATGTTAGTGACCCTTTAACCACAAAAATACTAAAAAGAATCTACCACTTGTTTAAAAATAAAGAAATAATCTTTTGTTGGATCTCAAGCCATCTTGGGATACCAGGAAATTACAGGGTGGATTTGGAGGCAAAAAATTTCTTGAAGGATGCAATAACAAACATAAAGATTCCATGCACCGATTATAAGACAGTTGTAAAGAAATTTATCATTAAAAAAATGGCAACATCATTGGGATACATTTATTAATAACAAACTCCAAAACATTAAACCCACTATTGGAAAATGGAACTCAGAATATAAAAATAGAGGAGAACAAGTCATGATGACCCGCCTGCACATAGGCCACACCTACATTACCCACCTTTATTTACTAGAGGGCACAGAATCCCCAATATGCACTACATGCCAAGAGAAATTCACAGTGGAACATATACTGTTAGTGTGTAGATTTTGATCTAGAGTGATCAAAATATTATCAAGTGAATAATTCATAAAAACTTTTTATAAAAATAAAACCATCTAAGATTGTACATTTCGTAAAAGAAGTTGGCTTGTACTAAAAAATGAGTAATTGAAAAATGGTTCAAATATATATATGTAAATATGCACACCTTTTCAAACTATTGCTATGAATTTATTTAAAAAATTTTGTTGGCATTCAATGACCCACTGAAGTTGATATGCCATAAAACAAAAACAACCAACTCAAAATGTACCTCTGCATCCTTATGGCAGATGAATTATTTTTTACCATACAACCTCTTTTCCCCACAAATACAGGCTGGGATTTCTTCTCAGTTTTGTCTGACTTGATCCCAGTCTGTCTTGAAGTCAGAAGGCTACATTTGCTTATCTGAATTGACTCTTGTGTCAGCACCAGGTCTTAGTTTGAACTTTTCGTCATATTTTTGTTGTTTTGCCTTACAATTTTTTGTTTTATATTATTTTTGCCCTGTTCTTTTCCTTGTTATTGTTTGTTACAAACTTTGTCAATTCTGTTTGTTGGGATGTTCTACCATTTATATTTAATGCCATTTAATTTTAATCAGTTACGTGCCATACGTAGTACATGCATGGGTGATCATGTCTCGAAAGACTGACTGGGCAGAAGAGCATCCTGCAGTAGGTTGCCATTGCTTCTTGCGGTAGACTGGTTGCCAGTCAATACTATAGAACCCAATCTGTCCTGTTATTTCACTCATAACTGGGGGGAAGAGACGGATTAATACCTTTCCCAATGGTATTTGCGCATAGGCATTTACTTTACCCCCAAACACAAACAAAACATTAAAGTATAAAAATATGTTTTTATATTAAAGATACCAACAATACATTTTTACATAAAAAAAGACAATTACCAACTATGCATATTTAGTTAAATGAACGATACATTTTGGAAGCAAAATAGCCAGCAATATTTTTTGTAGTAGAATTAACAATACAGAATTGTATTGTTAATTCTACTACAAAAAATATTGCTGGCTATTTTGCTTCCAAAATCTGTAGTTGAAGCCATAAAATTGCATTCAAAATATTTAGATTTCAACATTAAATAACTCATAGTTATAAAAATATCAGCCAACCAACCCATTAACTGTGCCTGTTACTCTATAACCTTCTATCTCAAGTGGCTCTTGCGCCTTGTACAGGTTGGACATTATTATAAAAATAAAATAGAAGTAATAGCAGTGTCAAGGGAATAACTACCCTTTTGACTAAGTGTTGTTTTTTTCTGTAGGACGCAAACGTTAAACAATATCTTTTATTCACAGTCTGATTGCATACCTGCTCACATGGTAATTACACAAACTTTGAGAAATTTATAAAGTGTAATAAGACTTAATAGAAATTTTGTCATTTGTAAAATTCTGAAGTTAAAAACGATTGCTGCTTTTACTTTACTTTTTTTTTTTTATCTTCATGTAACTTTTTTTTTTCCCCATTATTTATTTTTTGTCTCTTTCAATTATTTCAGTCCAACCACTTCCACAACAAGTTGAACGAAATCCTTGATTTGGTTTCAAATCCCCCGGAGACACCATCTTCTGCCACCAACCTCAGTTCCCCTGAAGATTCCATTCCTGTATTTCACATGCAGATTCCTGACCTTTATGTCTACTAACGATCAAATTGTTGACCAATGACAGCTATTTCTCTCTCTGCACCTACCACCACCGCCTATCTTGCAGTGGGTGGGGGTCATTGTTATTACTGTTTTTAGAATCAATTGGCTGAGGTGGCTATGGTAGTAGTGATCATTTGGTCGCTAGAATCAGTTCTAGAGAATTGTTGTCAGGCATGTTCCCTGACTGCTGGTTCCTCTCTTAAACCCAGCCGACCTGTTAGGTACGGTGCTAGTCACACGGTGTTCTTGGCTAAATATCCACTCAGTGATTCAAATTTTTGTGTATTGTGAAATGTTTCATTTAGACAGAAATGTTTGTTATAGTCTATTCAGTTGAATGTTTTTTTTTTGTTGAGGTATGTGTTAATGTAACGATAGAACATGCAACAGTCACTAGTTATGAAAGCTTCAATTTGGACTAGTGGTTTTTGTCTTCAGTGTTAGAAAAGTTTAACAATTTTTTCTTTTTCCAAGTAAGTTTGTCAAATTGGTTTTGATTTTTGAAAGAAAAATAATAAAGAAAAACCAAAATAAAAATTACTTGCAAAAATGAAGTTAAAAACAAAAATGTTCCGGTGTATGGGGTTTTAGCAACTCCTGTATGAATTATAGTTAGAAGGCATTTATGTCAACTTCATAAAAGTAGCCTAAAATGATTTTAAGCCTTTTTCTTTTTATTTGATGTGTTTCCAACTTTAGAATTAAAAAATGAATGATTTTGTTTTTTTTTTAAAAAGTTTTTTTTTAAAATAGTTTTTTTGTTTTTTTTGTTTTTTTAAAGAAATAGTCTTTTTTTTTTTTTTTTTTTTTAAAGAAAGTTTTGGTTTTTTCAAAAATTAGTCTTTTTTTTTTTTGTAAACAATTCCATCTTAACTATTCTCATTTGATAAAAGTTTAATCAAGTGATTTGTATAGTCACTTTTTATTTGGATTTCTTGAAACTTTTTTAACAAAATTAAAGGAAAAAGGCCTGGAATTTGACTTGAGGATCTACTTTAAATTTACTTTCACTTTGAAAACTTGAAATATTTCAATTTAAATCAGGATCAAATGTTCCTGAAACTGAGGCAAAAATAGAAGCACAATATGTTATTTTTGTTGTTACAGTTTCAAAAATGTACAGAACATGTGAAAATTGTTTGTTTATTCAGTAAATCTTTTTGAGTGACTTTTGAATTCTTGGCCTTGAAACAATTTTGTTTGTTTGTTTTTTGTCATCTGAAAGCACTCAACCATATCTGTTCAATTTTCTTTGTTTTTTTTTTTTAAATGATTTCTTTAATAGTTATGAATATTTGTATTGTTTGGATGAGAAAAATAGTAAATTAAGTAAAAGGATGGAATTTTTTTTTCCGATTTTATGCTTATTGTAAAAGTATAGTTTTTAAGTTGTCTGAAAAAGTAGACAAACATTTTTTAATTCTTTTTTTTTTTTAACTAGTTTATCTTTCCTCTTTATCAAAATTTTCAAGTTTTGTATTCTATAAAGCAGTATCTTCATTTCCAATACATGTTAGTTAACAATCATTGAATATAAAAATGACCTTTGTTTTGATTTAAAAAAGTAACAATAAAATGAAAGGTGGACAAATCACAAATTAATTATTGTAAAGTTGTTCTCAGTATTTCAATCAGAAATTTGCTGATTGATTGAAATTTTTGAAACTTCTATTTTCAAATCAAGTTTTATGTTCAGCTAACAATTGTACTGTCTTCTGAATGTCTGAAATTAGCTCTTTTAATAACTTTGAATAACATCCTTGCTGTTACCTGTCTAAAAATTTTTTTAAAATCACTGTGTCGTATTCTAGTTGAAAGTGACTAATTAGCGGATTAATTCTCCATAGTTGTGGGAATATTGTTATCTATTTTCAATTCAAATGGTTTGTTGGGATGAGAATAAAAAAAAAAAAACCCAAAAAAAAAACAAAAAATTTCTTCTATTGTTAAAATAATCATTTATACATTCAAATGGTGATATATTAATTCTCAGAAATTTGAGAATAAAAAAAAACCGAAAAACCCCAAAAAGTATTTCTAAATTGTACTTCATACAGTGTAGTTATTATTGCAGTGAGGTTCTTGATTTGGAATGATATTATTTTTATTAGTCAGTTGGTAATTGAGTTGTTTTCTTTTTATTGCAACTTGTTCCAAAAATGTAGATTAAGGAAAAAAAGAGATCCCCCCACCCACTTGTACTTATTACCCATGTAACGTTCAAGTGAAGAGACTTTATTTGGGTTGTTCATCTCTATTCTGTATCAGCCTTCCCTACTCGCAGTTCTGTTTCCTTTCTTGGCTGCCCAGATTTCACAGGCAAAAAAAAAAAGAAAAATAAAATTCTCTTTTTACTGTTGCTTTGCTGTTATGACACCCAAATGAAGTAAATATCTTTGTGTCAGGAATTGTAGTTCTTCCTTGGGGGTAGGGGAAGACATTTGTCAGAACAGCTGAAGTTTGTGTATTGTCGAGTGCCTACTACTTACAGCTGCCATCTTAGTTTCTGTTATAATAAAAAAAAATAACCATGCTTAACAATACAAGCACTGGTATCGTCTGTAAAATGTACATATAATAATTTTTGTCTTTTATTTATAATTAGAAAACGAAAAAAACTGACAGCTCTCAGAAAAAAAATTTTAAGAAAATGATGAGCTTCAGGAAATTAGGTAAACCAAAACCCATAAATTTTCATTGAGGATGGTCTGTCTTAATCGTCTTCTACCTTCTCTTTTTTTTGTTTGGTTGACAGATATATGCAACTGTTAAGCGTGTTGTTATTTCTCTTGTACATCCCTCCTGTCTTGATGCCATGTAGAACTGGCACTTAACCCACCTACCGTGAACATTTAGCCTACCTGTTCAGCCTCCAACTGAAAGGCACATTGTCTGTTGGAGATTAAGGTTAATGGTGGAATGTACGTTCAACTTAAGTGGCTAAATAAGAATCACTTGTAAATACATTCCATTTTTGTAAAATATTCTCATTACTTATGTTAAACCCTAAGACATCATCCCTTATGTTTTTTTTTGTTTTTTTTCCCAATTATTTCAGTCATGTCTTTTTTTTTTTTTTTTCTTTTTCAATATTGATTGTTTCTTTATTTGACTGATCACTTTTATTACTAATATTAAAATTTAAAATATTTTTTTCATACTTGGAAAAAAAAAAAGACAAACAAAAAAACCTCATCTTGAATTCTCTCTCTTTCTGTCATTTTTGTGAATTTTTAACTTTGACCTTTCTATGATCCGTGTCACAAAATATGGAATCAGAATTTTTGTTTTATGAAAACAAAGAAAAATGCTGTCAAGGTAAGAAGTACATTGAGTAATACTGGGACAGGTTAGTTGAATGTACAAGAGATTTTTTGGGAAAAGAAAAATAAAAAAATTGTCAACTCTTTTGTCAACAGATTCTTTATTTTTTACATTAGCAATCATATGCCCATTTTTGGCAATACAGTGTGACAATTTGAATTTTTATTTTATTTTATTTAAGCATTTAAAAAATAATGATGTAGCTAATGCATGGCTAAATATTTTCTACCAATATATAAATGATTGTTTGCAACTCCTGAAGTTTCAACACTTGATATTCCATGTATATTATGGTGACAAAAGGACAAATAATCCAGGCACACTCCCTCCCAACCCTTTCAAGAAATGGTTTTCTTTCTGAATAGTTATTTTCTTTTGTTTTAAACTTTGTCCTTTTGTTGTTTTTTTTCCTTCCAAAATTGTCACAAGTCTCCCATATTAAATCACTTCTAATAAATATGTTTGTCTTATAAGTTGTGCATTTTGTAACATTATTCAGATCTATGTTGAGTGCCTTTTATTGAATTTATCTGGATAAAAAGCATTAGAAAGTGAAACAAAACTTGGTTCTCAACAAATCTCTTTACTATATTCGTCTGACTTTACCTTTTTGAAGGTTAGGATTAAAAACATCTTGAGAGGCATTTGTTTTAGGACATAAATTCTCAATTTTTCATTTGTAGATGAACACTCAAGAATGTTAAAACCTCTTCATTTCACACTGAATATAATATTTCTACAGTCACCATATTGATTTTATTCCAATTAGCTGCCATATTGGTTTTAAAATAATTTGGTTCACTCTCAATTTCTTTAGAATGGGTGGGAAAAGTTTCGATTACATTGAGGTGATTGTTTCTGGTTGGAATACCTGGGAGAAGGGAGTCTGAAAAACCCCTCAACTAGGAATAAACATCAGTGGTGAAGCTTATTGGTGTGCTACAGGGATGTCTGAAAGATATATTCTTCAAGATTTTCATTTATTCCTTGTTTCCTGTTACTAAAAAATGTATCAGACAACATAAAAAAAAATCATATATACACTACAGTTCAACAGTTTGAAATGACTAGTAATTTTTTAAATTGGCTCCCAAAATAGTTTTGTAATTTAATTTTTTATTAGAAATTTTATGGTGAAAAGAAAAAAGCATTTTAAGATTAAATTTTGCTCTCGTCAAAATATCTTCCTTTAGTATTGATTTCTGCAGCACAAATTTATGATATTCATTGCAAAAGTTTATGAAAGTATGTTTGATAATCAATTCTATTCTTTTTTCATTTTCAATGATTCTAAAAATTTTTAGTTTCTTTTTTTCTTTATCGAAAGGTTTCACTCTTCTGTTAAGTTCATCCTATGCTAATTCTGGGGGTGGCTTCAAACTTTTGAACTTGTGTAAGTGATTTCGTTGTAAATTTTCCTGCTTTTAAAGAAAACTGTTGGCATTCTTTCTTTTCTTTTTTTTTTTACTCTCATTCCTGTTCAGATTTCATGGAAAATCTGTTTTATGTTTGAGTCGAACAATAGCGAAACCTTACATGAAATGGTTCAATTACCATTTGCATATCTGAACAATAAGAAGCGTGGGAGTGGGGGTGTGTATTGTTTTACAATATTTGTGTTAGTGTGACCTGACTTATTGGGCATTTTGTGAGCAGAATGTCTGGACTGTACCCACTTCCTACAATGAGAAAATTTACAAAACCAATTTATTTCAAATGCACACAATTTATCATTCTTACTCTGGGAGGTGATTTTCCATGATTTATAGTTTTCAAGCCAGTTAGCTTGACTTTTTTAAACTGTGTAGTGAGTTCGATCCTCACTGGATGTCCCGTACAGAAACAAGGGTTGATATGTGATGAAAACAACCCACTTTGCTCTGGGATTTTGAGACCTGAAATGGATAAAGCTGTTTTTTAATGAATATTAGTTGATCTCATTGCTTAGAGTTTTGTTTTTTTGTTAAAGAGCAGCTAACACCCCTCTGGCGCTCTCAAGAATAGAATGTTCTGTGGACTGAGGTAGCTATAAAAATAAAGACTAATAACAGTCAGGGGATTTCAGAGTGTCATTGACAATTACTATCGAAATGTGCTCTCTGCAACTAACAACTTAACCTCTCCTCTTTTTTATTATTTGTTGTTTTGTTTTCTGGTGTTTGTCTTATTTGTATTAATATCCTTTAACACAGATATTGTGCTGTAGGTACTCAGCACACATCTTCTAGGTATCGTCCTTTCACCTTGGTGATATAACATTTCTATTACATATGAGTGTGTAGTTATAGTTTCTGATGAATCATGGAACTTATTTTCTTTAGGTTTTTGATTAGTCTTTTAGTTGGTGATTCCTTTTCTAGGGATTGTTATGTTTTCAAGAAAGAACAATGTGAATTAAAGTAAATAATTTTATGCCCATCAGTTTTATCAACAAAGAAAATACTTTACTCTGTGAATGATCACCGATTAAAACAATTTTGACAATGTAACATTTATTTTGGATGTGTGTATAGTCCACATTAACTTCTAACAAAATGTCTCCCTGGCTGTTCCATGCTTCCACACGAAAACTCTGTTGGTGTCCTTTTTTTTTTTCTTTTGTTTTCCTTCTTTTTTTAACCTGTCTGATGATTCTGACTAGGGGAAAATTTTTGTTGGTTTCAACCCCCCAAAACTTTTTCCTACTCAGATAGGCAGGCAGCATCAACAAAGATGAATATATGTTCAGTCTTTTTAGGTATTTGAATTTTGAAGTTTCCATTAAAAGATATAATCTTTCTTGCAAAGTATGGGGAATTGAATGACAAAATGGTTGGGGAAAATTTTATTCTTTTTTTTCCCACCAAATTATCTTTGGACAAATCTAGATAATTGGGGCTTAATGAGACAAAAACTTAGACCAAATTTTAGATTTAAACTCCCTTTGAGGAAATGCAATCAAAAATTGGCATTGAAAATGCATTTAAAAAAACATTCATTTTGGCAATATTTGATTGAAAAATGTTATTTCAACAGTAAAAAAAAAAAAGTTTACTTTTTCAATAAATGAGTTTTATGTTATCTGAAAATTAATTCAATCTAAATATTTATATGATCATATAAAATTTTTCAGAAACAAAATATAGTTAAAAAGGTGAGGTTTCTGCAGGAATGTAAATGTCTTCCTTTAAAACCGTAAACATAAGCTTCTGATGATAATTTCACTGATCTTTCAAAACTCTGAGAGTGTGAAAGAAAATCAGGAAACTCAAATTTTGTGTTATTTATAAGAGATGCTTGAATTTCATCTTCTGAAAATTTTTCTGTGGTTGCAGGTCCACAAATTCAATTTTGGAATAGATTAATTCTGACCGTTTTTATCAATAGGGCCACTGATTTTCATAAATGCTACTAGTGGCAAATCATGATAGTCCTTTTTACACAATTTATCTTGTGGGCCTGTAATGATAGCTCATTCAGATGTAATGAACAACCAATTGTGTGTAATTTTCAATGCAGCTTTTTCTCCAGAAGTATTTACAAGGCCTGCTTTGCATCCAGTATTTTTATTTGTGTTGTCCAGAAAAAACAGCCTTAAGGCTTTCTATACTATCAAATTCTTCCAAAATGCAAAAAGCTTTTCCTGTTAGAACAATACCAGTAGCACCTGTAGTTGGAACTACTCTATGAATCAGCTATTTTTCAGTTCCTGTCTCTTGAGTAAATATTAAATGGTTTTATGACCCCCTCTCCCTCTTTTTTTAAGGTCAATTCTAATGATTTTTTAAAATCAAATCCTAGGTTAAAAAAAGCCCATAGTCTATAAATCCAACATTCACTTTTTTCTTAGCATGGAATATTCCAGCCTGGCTATTTATTTCAGTTAACACCTCAACTATCTCTGAGATATTAATTTGATTTTAATTACATTTCCTCAAATGGAATCAAAATTTTCACGTAAAATATTTTGTGTCTGATTTTTATATGTCCCTGCTATCTAGGCTTGTTCAAGAGACTGGTTTAAAAATTGACCTACCCTATTCCCCAACATTGTTTTGAGAAATCCTCGTATATTCTATTTCCAAATATACTAGTCTGTGCTACTTGGCATAAATGACAATCATTATATATATATATATATATATATATATATATATATATATATATATTTAAACCTGTTTGATTCATTAATATAGGTACATTGTTTTTACTTATTTTTATACTGATCCTTTTTAGTTATCTAATCAGTTTCATGAAATTAACCCTGGAACACGGTTGTGATCAATGAAACAAAGATCTTTGATATCAGATACCCACGACTGTGTTACAGGGTTAAGAAGAAATTCATCAAGGAAGGCGCCAGAGATTTTTTTTAACCCAAGTACTTTCAACCTTTTCTAAGATCATTTTCAGGAGTAAATTACAAAGACAAGCTTATTGCAATAGAATCTGCATTCTGTTGTATTGATTATTAAAAAAACACTTGCAAACACACTAATTATTCTAAAACAATTTAAATTTATTGATTGTAGTTATGGAATACTTTTTCAAAACAAGCAACTCATAAGGGAGCTAACCATAAAATGGTAGAAATGTAAAATGACGTTAAATGCTATATGCACTTTAATATGTTGCTGCTTCTTTTGCAAAAAATTCTATAACTAGAATGGCTAAATTTAAAAATAATTAGTGTGTTTGTGCATGTTTTTAAAAATCACAATGGAATGCAGATTTTATTGCACTTACAATAAGTTTGTTTTTGTAATTTATTCCTGAAGATGATTGTGGAAAAGATCGAAAGTACTTGGGTTAGCAAAAACTATTGCGCCTTCCTTGATGAATTTCATTTTATCAAGAAACTGATTAAACAATCCATTTTTGAAGTTTACATTTTTGGGTTTGTGACCTGATCAAGAATGAATTGCATATGTTGAAAAGGATTGATGAATGTATTGGCACACTTGATCATTAATTTTCTTTTATCAGGTTCTAAATAAAACCTTGACCATCACAACCCTGCACCACAGTTAATTGTGGACTTCCTATTCTTTTCAATGGCTGCATGTCATTCACCTTACCTGGGCTACTTAATTGTTCTGAATTCAGAGTTGTCCTTCTAGATTAGTTGCCAGCTATGCTTAGGAAACCCAGCCTGCCTTTGCTATTTTACTCCTACCTTAGCAAGAAGAGATAGATTCATACCTTTCTCAAGGGTATTTGTGTGAAAGTGAATGCAATAAACTTGACTGAAAATTGAACTTGGTTTGCTGATTTCTCATTCCAAGATAACTTTCAGGAACTTAGCTAAGTATTAGGATGGAACAATATTCTTAGAAATAAATAGTACTAAATTGTTATCTAATATCTTGTATACAGCAGTGAATGCTCTTGGAGGAAGAGATTTGAAGCAATGGACATGTGGTTTTACTGACAAATGGTAAGAATATCATGAACAAAACGTGTACAAGAAAATTTCACATTTATAATTACATTGTTGAAAATGACATCAACCTTTCAAATTACAGAATGTTTGTTATGAGGGTATTACAAAGCCATGATTGTGGCGAGTAGTATTTTATGATCATGGCCCTCTGCAGCATCATAATCATAGTTAAGCAATTATATTGTTTAGATGAGAAAAAAATGTCTCTTGATGAGATCGTTTCATGTTTGTGCAAGGAATGGCAAAAAGAATGTTATGGTACTATAACAGAGGTGTAGCTCTAGGAAGGCATAATTCCTGGAGATCATCTGTTGCAGTGCCTTTTCATTCTTCTAATACCTATAGGAATCTGCTGATGGAACTTTTTTTTTTTTTAATTTACTCACCTACACAATTGTTTCTATGTAGATGACTTATGCCAAAGATGTCCTCACCATTTTGGTAATTAATATTAAACATGTTAGTTCACCCAAGAATAAATTTTACTCCCATTTCATGATTGTTCATTCCAATTTTCCATTTTTTCTGTTTAGCATTTGAAAGATGCCTTCTGAAAGCTAAGCAAAGTATTAAACAGGAAAAATTTGTTAGAAACAAAGAGAGCACTGAGCCGTTGTATAATGCCATTCCTCCTATATGACAGTGAATGCTGGACAATTTCCTCACAGAAGAAATTTGAAGCAACAGATAGGATTATACAGAAGAATGTTGAGAATGCCATGGACCAAACATGTGAGGAATTACAAAGTTTTAGAGAACATGAAAACAAAGGACACACACTTAATCTCAGAAATAGTTGAAATTTTTATGGCTTATAATATATAAAGGGATCTTGGAAAATTTGATAGTCACAGGTGCAAGAAAATGATGCGTAACCTACCTAGTGAGTTTAAGTAAATGGATGGCAGAACAAGGATTAGGAGAGATGAAAGACAGGAAATTGTAGAGTGCCATGATCACCTGTCTTGAAGGCACATGACATAGATAATGATTTAGATATAACAAGGAAGCCTTTGGGGTCAGAAATTGTGTTTATTTCTCATACACTTCCCTGTTTTTGTCTATACTTCTGAGATGAGGGAGTATTTATACTATTTACATTCTTCAGACTAATGTCCTCATCTTTATTGCAATGTTTACGTTTTGGCTATTGTACACACCGGCTTTCTTCAGGTTCTAGGATTTTCAAAAATGAACCCTTTATTATGATCACTGGGACATTTCTCATACAGCCACATCATGTTGAAATACCAGTTCCTGTAGGATCACATAAGTAAGCAACATCAAGCCTGGTCAGTACCTAGCTGGGTGACCACTTATGAATACCAGGTGCTGTATCACTTTGATGTGTCGGTGGTGTGATGCATAATGGCTCAGAATTGTCATTTAGAGAGCTGAGTTCCAATTGGATTGTTATATTCACTCACATAAAAATACTCTTGGGAAAGGTTTGAATCCACCTTTTTTCTCTCCTCCAACAATTAGTTTTATTGCTAAAACATTATCACCAAAAATAATTCTTACTCTAAAAATATTTTTGGGGTTTAAATAACCTACAAAGAGTTGATAAGCTATAGAAAATAAATCAATCTTCTCAGATAGCTAGACAACATCAGCAAAGACCAATTTGTGCTTTGCCTTTTCAATGTTGTGCTTACAGATTCTAATTTCCTTTGAAATTGTAATGTAGCTTCCTTGTGTCTTTTCTGCAAATATTTTCATGGTAATTTTTCCTCTTTGGTAGCCTTGACCTTATGAATTTAACCCTGTTTCACAAACCTCCCTGATCTTTTGAACAGTAGAGATTTATCCCTTGTTTCCTGTTTCAGATTAGGTTTTTGGTTTCTTCTAAAGTCTACTTCAGCTTTATACTTCTGATTTCTGAACTATGGAATTTTATTTACTAATATATTTTTTCTCATCTCTTCTGCTAAATAGGAGTGGATGGGTTCACCTACTATCTAGTTCACACTTCTCTTAGGTCTTTTGAACAGGAATAGAGGTTTATCCCTTGCTCCTGGGATTGGGTTTCTGGTTCCTTCTAAAGTCTTTTCATTCCTAGTAACCCCTTGGGTCTTAGTGGCATTATCACCATGCTTGGGGTTAATTGATTTAAAAAAATACTAGATGAGTGGTGATGTCTTATTTTAAAGTTGAAATGACTACATATAACCATAAGTTCTATGCTAACAGTTTCTTCTCTCATATTTCTCACTTGTGGAATTCTTGTTTTGCTTCTTATTTTCTCGTAAACTTTAATCTTCAAAAATTTAAATTTAATGTCTGGTGTTAATTTGAGTTCTTTTATTGTTCTCTTTTCTCAAGAATGTTTTTTTCTCTCTCATATTCTTCAAAACTGAGTAACTCCTCACATCTTAGTAGCTTTATTGTCTTGCTTGGGATTAAATGATTATGTTGTAGAGCAGCTGACACCCCTCTAGCACTCTCAAAGATGAAATAGTCTGTGGGCTGAAACAGCTACATAAGTAAAGTTTAATATAAGTCAGGAATTTGGAGTGTCATTGACAATTATTATTGGACTGTGCTCTCTACAGCTAACAACTTAACCTCTCCTCTCTTTAATTATTTTTGTTCTGTCTTATGTGTTTTGTTTGTACTTAATATCCATTAGCACAGATGTTGTGCTGTAGATACTTCAGCACACATCATTTGTTATTGTACTGTCACCTTGACGATCCGACAGATTAAAAGAAAAATGAATTGTATTTTGTATAATTTCTTTAACTTTTAACAGCAATTTAACAACTAATTATTGTCCTTATTTTGTCACCTTATTAAAAATACAAAATCAGTTTAATGTAACACACACACATTAATAGATACCTGAAAACTATAAATATTAGGTTGTTACATAAATTTGTTCTTTGTTTTTATTTTCATTTATTCTAATGCTTATTTATTAATAGCTCTGATGAATCATTCAACAATTTATTCCCTTTCATTGTTTACAACTTTCTGCTGACAATCCAGTAACTGTTCAATGCCTCAATGATAGAAATCATTAGGTTTTGACTTGAAAAATTTATCAAGCCACGTTTTAAGCTCAATGTTGGTGAGCGAAACACTCCTCAAATTGTTAGAAAGCAGCTGCAAAATGGTGATAGTCTGAAAGAACTCAATCAGGATAAAATGTTGAGTGTGGCAGAACTTCCCAACCAAGCTCTTTCTTTGTATCCACGAATACCCTGGTGTTAAGCAAGCAAACTGGCAGCAATAGAAGTCCATTGTAGTTGATTTCTTAGTCAATGCATATAGCACCCATGACCTGTGTTTTTTGGACCTTACCCATACAGTGAAGATGATGAGCAACAGTAGCTTGCCATCTTCTGAGCCAATTCCCTGGTGGTCTGGTGCAGTTCTTTAGACAAGTTTCACAGGATGACCAGTGTTACTCAGAAGCAAAAAATGATACAGAAAAAAAAAAAAGTTCTTTGAGATCATTCACAGAACATCACAAAAAAAAAAATAAATAAATGAACGTATATATGTAACAACCTAATAGATTTGATTCTAGGAATTTTACAAGAATATCTGGAATTTTTGTTTCACTTATGCTATATTCTTATTTTTCTCATCTTGTACAAAGACTTATTTGTAATGAAAACAAAATTAAGGCAAAATAAAAAAATTCTGTTATAAAAATAACTAAGTGAAGCAACACCTGAAAAAAAATGTGTTTTGTATTTTAGTTAAAGAAAGACAAAATATCTCTTTATTTATGCAAAACTGTTAGTCATAATTTTAATTTTCTACAATATAAGCTAAAAAGTAATTGAAAATGAAATTGTCTAGCTTGAGTAAATGCTATTATGAGACTGAAGAGAGTTAAATGACTGTTGCTTTCTTTAAAACTGAAAACATTCATTATCGCAGCATTGAGAAGGATTGTTCATTTTAAATCTTTCACTTTTAAATATGTTTAATTTTGAACAAAGTGAAACCATGGTTATGATCAGGACTGGAATCCCTTGGAGAATTTAAGATTGTGAAGCCCTGTCTGTGGAATAAAGTGGTACATGATAAAATCATATAATGATGTCCACATATACAAAAAGTAAATGTTGTTGTGTTCAGTTTTTTTAACATTTTATTTTTGAAGGGAGACAAGGAGAAATTATACAGACGGATTATATATCTCTATAATATAGATTATATATTAGAATCATTTTAAATAAATTTTTAGTGGTACAAAAGCATTATATTGCAAGAAATATATTAAATGTAATACTCACAGGCGTTTTTTTTTTTATGTAAAGATGGAAACTGGACAATAAAAAATAAGACACAGGAAAAATGACCAACTGGTTTCAATTTTGAACTTCCTCAGGGCCAACTGGGATTATTTATTTCATCCTAGATTTTTAAAATTTAAAAAAAAAAATGAAGATGAGAAATGTAAGGGAGGAAAAAAAGTGGGTGGGGCAACCACTAGATATTGATAATGTGTAGTTCAAGAAGGCAGTCTCTCTGTTTACAGAGAGATGGCTTCCTAGACTTAATATACAATGATTCTAATACCTGTAAGTGAAATGCAGAGTGTGAACCAGACAACACGGAGAACTGGTCTACACTAAAGTCAGCCACACAATCTCTGCTATTAATAAGATGTTCGGTAATTGCTGACCAAACACGTTTATCAATACAGGCCCGTATACGAATTGCTAATGATGGAGGACATGTGGAAACTTAAATTAAATTTCAATGAAACCTTACAAATATAGATTTACTTTTTTCTAATCCTTTTTACAAATTATTTCTATCGCAAATATAAATAAAGTTATAAAATTTTAAAGTGTGTACAAACTTTATGGACACCCTGTATATCTACAGGCTTGAATAAATTAAACATGATTGCACAAATGTTTGTGTATAGCACTAAACTGACTGACTGACTCCTTTAACCACCATAGAGAAACTTTCCTACCAGCAATCATAAAGGATGATACCAGCCTCCTAGAGAGCAACACCTTGCGCCTCCTTGGCCTTACTTTTTCAACCGACCTCAATTGAAATGATTACACTGAATCTATAGCTGCGTCTTCTGCCAGGAATGTTAGCACACCATACTGAGCCAGAAAGTTTTTCTCGTCAGAATCCATCTAGCCCATTTATAAATTTTCTCTTTGTTTGTGCATTGAATACTGTCGCCATATCTGGTCATGCACTCCTGCTATTCATCTCTTGGTTCTCAACAAAATCCAAAGAAGGATCTGCAATATAATTGGTCCTGACCTGGCAACTTCCTTTCAGTCACTTTCTCACTGATGTGACATGACATGGCTTCCTTCTGTCTTTCAATCCAACATATATTTATCCAAAATTTAATCACCCACCTTTCATAATCAGACACATACTCTCTTCCATAGAATATAGAATAAACAATAGCTTTTCCAGTGAAGAGTTATTGCTAAAACATAGTAAATTTTATAACACTGCCCTAAAAAATAGTGGCTACAAGTGCCCTGACATTAAATATATCAAACATAACAATAATAGAATAAAAATAACAGAAAAGCCATTTAGTACATGCACCCATTTAACCAAATGGTTAGTACTAATTTTGTTGACAAACACTTCCCTAGAAATATTCACCTTAGTAAGATTTTTAATAAAAATACACTTAAATTAAGCTACAGCTGTATTGACAACTCTGAAAAGTTTATCAAAAAGCATTATAATAAAATTGTAAACAATACAAAAACCTAAGTAATAAACACAATCTAAAAAAAAAAAGACAATAATTCCAACATATGCAATTGTAGAAATCTGAGTGTTCATTACAAAACAGGTGCCTAACTGACTCTATTGTTTACCTATGTACTATTTCTACTCTTGAAAACCCAACAGCTAAAACATTTTACATCTGTAGCACCAAAAATGACTTTAAGTATGAATGTTCTCAACATATACTAGTTTTCAACAATAAGGCATACAAAAATAGAACATTCCTTTCTAAATACTTTTGTCACTTAAAAGTCAGCAAAAACCCCAAAGTAAAATGTAAAACTAGAACTTGTAAATCTTTACATGAGCTATGTTTCCTGTATTTATGAAAAAAATTCAAATAATCAAGTTTCTTAACAAAAAAGCTCTGTTAAATAAATAAAGTAAATTAACAGTAACTTGCTGACACTGTCATTCACTTTAAAGTATAGTTAAAAAATTCTGCTTTAAAAACAATTACATATCACAATCAGTTATTATTGTATTAATATATAAGGGGCCACTATCCACTGATAATTACTTTATTTGTTTTACCTAACTTACGTAATGCTATGCTTAGCCATTTATTTAGTATTACGAACATCCTTTATAGATATTCCATAATTTTAATTATATCAACAAACTTCTTTAAAACACACCCAGAAAAAAAAAAAAACTTCTCATAATCTAAAACATACATGACACGTTTATTGTAGCCATATCCCCATCATCAGTCAGTTTAGGTGCCATACGTGATACACGCTTGGGCGATCATGTCTCGAAAGAGACATGACTGACTGGGCAGAAGATTATCCCGCAGTAGGTTGCCATTGCTTTCTGCGGTAGACTGGTTGCCGACCAAGGCTATAGAACCCAATCTGTCCTGCTATTTAACCCATAACTGGAAGGAAGAGACGGATTAATACCTTTCCCAATCTTTCATCACATCTACTTAATGTTGACAACAGCAAGATCTGGCTTATCACGACTTCTTAAAATATCCATGCCCTCCTCTAACCATATTCCTTACATCCAACATAGACTTAAAATTCTGTTGGTTAATCAAGACTTACCCAGAAGAACATTCTTAATTTTGTCCTTATGCCCCTAAGAACATTCTTAATTTTGTCCTTATGCCTGTCTGAAAAAGAGTAAAGAATCGTTTTTAAATTTCTATAAAAATCATTCCTATAAGCATTGCCAACCATTGCCTGACGAAGTACAATTAATAATACTGAAACATTAAAGCTTTTGTGTAGATGTAAAATATTTCTTCTTATAACTACTCATAATAAAGATATTACAATAATGTTTTTTCCTCCTGAATCCATCTTGCATATATACAAATCAACCATCTGTCCGTGAATGGAATACTGCTGTCATATATGGTCAGATGCACACACTGTTCATCTCAGTGATTTTGACAGGCTCCAAAGGAGAATCAGTAATGTGATAGGTACTGACTTGCTGGCTCGACTCCAGCCACTTTCTCACTGACGAGATGTGGCTTCCCTCTGTCTGTTCTATAAATATTTTCATGGCTTCTGCTCCGTGGAACTTAAGTCACTGGTACCCCTGCCACAGGTGTTTACTCGTGCAACCAGACTGGTAACTGGGTCCCACCCATTCACAGATCAACCAAATGCAGATGACAATTCTACTCCAGCAGCGTTTTTTCTCGTACTTCCCGCCTGTGGAACTCGCTTCCATATTTTTGCTTTCCTGATGGCTACAACCTTCAGGAATTTAAATGCAATGTCAATACCCATCTCTTAACCACTTAACTCCAGTTCTTTCTACATCACCCTGTATATCTTTTCCTTTCTCTCTACCTTTGCAACTGTCATCACACCTGTATTCCCATCCTTCCCTTGCTTCTTTCTAACTGGTTCGTCTTTCTCTTTACTCTCCTCTTATCTAATCTTTTTACACTTATGTAGCCCTCTGCACATCAGTGGCATTACCACCTTGCTTGGAGTGAAATGATTAATATATATATATATATATATATATATATATATATATATATATATATATAATGTGGCCAAATACCTCCCACATAATGGTGAAACATTAGTGGCAATGGTGTCTTTATCTAGTTAAAGTCTTATTATATGGGAAGTATTTCTGCCGCCACCTGTATAATTGGGCAAATTATTAAAGAATTGTACCAAGGAGAAAATCTTCTACCCAGTCAGTCATGTCTCTTTCGAGACATGATCGCCCAAGCGTGTATCACGTATGGCACTTAACTGACTGACCAAGTTAATAATCTGTTAGATAATTGTTAACATGAATTCCCAGAATCTGTACGCTATTTTTGTTACTTCTCCTGTGTATGTATGTGTGTCTCTCTTTCGCTCTCTCTCTCTCTGTATATATACACACACACACACACTGTCGACGAATGCTAATTTAAGCTAAAATCACTTGGGTCAATAGTCATTCATTTTCGCGCTTTTATTTTCAAAGGGGAAGTAACTAATTAGGAGTTATGTCCCTTACATCACAATCTATTTCACTTGCTTAATTTGTTTTTATGTCCTCTAAAAAATAGCATATTTTCCCCAAGATTCATTATTTTGTCTTTGTAATTAAATTTTTCCCTGAATTTTTTTTTCTTTAAACCTATGATAATCTATGACAATAGAAACCTCATTTTCCATCAACTGCTAATTATTGTTTTTATTTATATGACATTTGGAAATGTAAAACTTTTACCTTCGAAGATCATAGCTTTTAAAAATTGGCTGTGATAAGATTTACGTTTTGCCAGTAAAAGTAAGTATTTGACTTTCAAACAATGAAATAACAGAAATAAAAAAATGAAAAAAGAAATGAAGATTTAAACTGGTATCCGACATCGCGGCAGTTCCTCCTCTTTTTTTTAACCGAGGCAAATAAGTTGCAATTTGCCTCCACACAATTTCTCTTACTTCATCATAACTGAATCAGTTAAAACGAGGTCAGTAAAAATATGCGATCAGTGTCTTTAGATTGCATTACTTTTTGAAAGCCCAACGCAACTCGTATTTCGTTAACTGTTTTTTTTTTTTTCGTTTTTTTAAAAATAATTTTGATTATTACTGAGAAGAAAACCAGGTCAAAGTATTTAGATCTTTTCTATTAATCCACCCCAAAATAAAAAAAAATAAAAATTATATTTACTAAAATTCACACAAAATTCTTTCAGAACGAAGCCTGTGGAATCCACCTTGCAAAGTTTGATTAAAAAAAAAGCAGACACGACAATTTACATATTTCACTCGTCATGAGTCCCGATAAAAAAAATTTACATTAACACCTGAACGATAACTCATATTTGTTTTTTAGCACAAGCGAAGCTCGCATTAGTTCGTTGATTGGCTAATTCCACTCTTTAAGTTATCTGTTCATCACTCCTGTAGCCAGGTATGAACTCACAACACTTTAGATCAAGTCACGTGAACTAACCAACACCTATATCCATTTGGACCATGTGTCCTTAAGGATATTTTCCTCTATTGAAGGTCTTACTCGGGACAGGTATCTGCGAAGTGTAGAACCACTTTTGAAGGTCATTTTGATGTTATATGGACCACAGATCCTTTGTATTTTTTCTATTAACCCCTGACGGCAACTCCCACCACCCGAACAGTGTAAAATAATGCAGACTTATTAACTTAATTCTTTTTTAATTGTCTCATTTTATTCGGATAGTCTTCTGGCGTAATGTTTTTTTTTTTTCACGTGTTGATGGCTTTTTCCTCAAGACTCTAGCGCAGTCATCAAGTAACGAACAATTTTTAGCTTTTTTTTTTTTTTTAAATCTAGTCAGAAAACATGCTCTGTTCAAATAGATGCTAATTGCCTGATAGTGTTTGGTCGCTGAGGGAACGTGTTATCGGAGTCGACAACACGAGACTCTCTAGATCTGTAGAGAGAATTTAGTAATGGACAATTAAGGAAACAGGATGCGGTGTTACTGTTCGTCTTTTTTGCTAGTTCGTTTCCTCATTAGTTACTATCGTTCACTGACATTTCAGCCCAGCTTCATTACAATAAAGAGACGCCCTCGTGTGTTTAATAGCCTGGTTGACCGCTACTACTGAGTAATGAGTTCTCTTCTCACCGAGTAACCCATAACCTTAATGCCAAAATAAATTAAGGTTAGTAAATTATAGATAAATCAATTCATTTGTACAAATACTGAATATAAAGAGTGCTGAAAAGTTCTAAGCCTCACAGAGAAGATTTTAAAACTCATTTCACACCAAGTAAGGCGGGAATGCCAAGGGGACGCATAGTGTTACAGATATTAAAAGTGAGCGAAAAGACGATAATGTAGGTTAGAAGAAAGATTGAGGAAAGGTCAAAATATTAAAAGATAGAAGATGGCGATTTACGTTGCATTTAAATTTTTGAAGATCCTAGTTATCAGGGATCAGGGAAGCAAGCAAATGGAAGGGAGTTCCACAGGTGGGAAGTGCGAGAAAAAAAAATGTTGGAGTAGAAGTGATGGTTGCATTTTCCTATTTCAACATTAAACGAGCTGGACTTAGATGCCAATCTGGTCAGTCAGTTAAGTGCTACACGTGATATACGATTTGGACGATCATGTCTAGAAATAGACATGACTGACTGGGCAGAAGATTATCCCGCAGTAGGTTACCAATGCTTTCTGCGGTAGGCTGGTTGCCAGCCAAGGCTATAGAACCCAATCTGTCCTGTTATTTAATCCATAACTGGAGGGCAAAACGGATTAATACCTTTTTTTGCGTAAGTGAATGCAAGGAATTCAACTGGAATTCGAACTTGGCAACCCGATTTGTCGTTCTGAGTCGATATCCACTGCGCCACAACGCACATAGCACGCTTAAATTCATATAGTCGGGGCATCATAGAAAAAAGATCGTCAGAGCAGTTGAAAATATTTGTGGAAAAGACAAAGAGAATCCATTTCATGTATGAAGTCGAGAGGCTAATCTAGGATTACATTGCAGAGCCTTCTTTGGGTTTTGTCAAGAACCTCGAGATGAATAGCAGGAGCACCGGAACAGATATGGCAACAGCATTCAATGAAATGGCGAATGGCCAATTTATAAATGTGCAAAATGGATGAGTTGAGACCCGTTTACATTAACTGTGAGTTTGCTAAGAGTGTTCAGTAGAACATTTCAAGATATAACAATCTAGAAAAAAATTATTTGCCTAAATGGATTCAGTCAGTCAGTTAAGTGCCATACGTGATACACGCTTGGGCGATCATGTCTCGAAAGAGACATGACTGGCTGGGCAGAACTTTATCCCTCAGTAGGTTGCCATTGCTTTCTACGGTAGACTAGTTGCCAGCCAAGGCTATAGACCCCAATCTGTCTTGTTATTTAACCCATAACTGAAGGGTAGAGACGGATTAATACCTTTCCCAAAGGGTATTTGCGCGTAAGTGAATGCAACGAATTCAACTGGAATTCGAACTCAGCTCTCCGATTTCTCGTTCCGAGCCGATAGCCACTGCACCACAACGCACATCCTTCATGTTTCAAACAAACGATTTAGATACAAAACCAGCAGTGTGAGTTGATGTGGTTTTAAAGTCTGCTAAAATAGAAAAGATTCTGAATTAAATAAATCTTCTTTTGAGGTGTTGAAATTCAAATAAAAAAAATGTATGTATATGCATAAACAAGAGAACTGATTTTCATAGAAAGTGAGAAAGGATTCCATTAGATGGTGTCCTAGTCCGTGTTGGCAAAAACAAGAAGACAATAAGAGGTAGTTCCATTGAACTTTTCGGCAGTAAGCTGATCCTTCGGAAGCGAGTGCGTCTACTGATATTTCGACTGTCCATTCTGCTTTTATTTGCTATCAGAAGCTCCCATCTTAGGACTCTTGAAAACTAAAATAGAGAGCTCTGATTGGTTTGTTATTCTGCCTTCTTGTCACATGGTATAGTTTACTACTACATCCACATAGAACAGATTCAGCGAAACCGATATTGAAAGGCGTAAATATTTGGAATAAGTGTGTGTAGCCCGCACTAAGTATCACAGGTTACAGAAGGTCAGTTATTTTCATAATGCAACGTCTCCGGTCTCAACCAATCATAATCGTCTGTAATACTTGTTACTGCAAAATAAGAATTTCTCTTGCCACAATCAATTTGGCATATTTATCTGTTCACCATTGGTCTGTGCATTGAATATTATTGCTACATTTGGTCTGGTGTTTCTGCTATATCTATAGGGCATCTCACGTCGATCCTGGTCAGTACTGAGATGGGTGAACTCTTGGGAATATCAGTTGATACCAGTTTGGATGTGCATGTGGAGTAATGTATAATGGCTCGGATTTATTATTTCGAGAGCAGAGTTTTAATTTATTCACTAAAGCGCAAATACTCTTGAGAAAACTATGAATCTACCTCTTCGCTCCCCAACTATGGGTTAATTAATAAAACTTGTAACACCGGTTCCCGTACGAGCATCAAAGTTAAAAAACGTCGAGCCTGATCAATGCTGAAATGAGTGACTGCTTGGAAATATCAGTTTATGCAAGCTTGGATGTGCAGGTGGTGTAATGGACAATGACTCGGGATTATTATTCGGTTAAGCCGGGTTTCAATTCCAAGTCAGTTCGTTATATTTACTTATGCGCAAATAACCTTGAGAAAGATATAAATCTGGGTGAGATACATACTAGGACTAAACATTATTTAAATGGGTAGAAAATAATTTTTAACAGCAGGTTGGATTTTAGTTTAAAAAAAATGATTTTGTGTTAGGTAATTATTAAAAATGAAACATAGCTTCACATACCTCGTATAAAGGAGCTGCAACTGTGTTGCATACTTATTGTCGTAGAAATAATGACAGAGACATTTGTTTTAGAGCGGACAGACGCACGCACAAAGCGAGCCTTTATTTACATTAGAAGAAGAGGGAAGAGTTAGGTAAAGGGAGAGAATCCCTACAGAAATTCTAAAAGAGAAAGAGAGATAACCTTTAACTGACTGACAGTTATTGATAATTTCAACATTTTGTACTACCTCATCAATTAAAGGGGTTGGATTGTTTAGGTTAGAATTACAATTAAGTAATTATAGGAAAGAATATTAAAAAGTTTTGAATTTAAAAATGTACTTTTTTGGGACAGTATTTGTTTATTTTTATTATTGTATTTTATATTTCAGACCGCCCTCGGTCCTTCATCAGAAACAAGTGATTTTTAAATTTGAATTAGAAACGTCCGAATATTTTTTTTGTGTTTACATCACGTAAAAAAATATTCGGACGCTATCGTGAAATACGTTTCTAATTCAAATTTAAAAATCACTTGTTTCTGATGAAGGACCGAGGGCGGTCTGAAATATAAAATACAATAATAAAAATAAACAAATACTGTCCAAAAAAAGTACATTTTTAAATTCAAAACTTTTTGATATTCTTTCCTATACATATTAAGACAGTATACGTGGATCACCACTATGTTAATTAAGTAATTATGGTATACTAATGTATATTAGAGTTAAGAAAACAAAATAAGTATTGTGTGGGTCGTTTACTTTAGTAAAATAATTTTAAGTGGTATGAGAGCATAATTTATAAATGAACAATTGTAATTAATTACATTTTAGAGAAAAATATTTTCGATGTTTACGTAAAATCGTTAATTCATCCCTATGATTCAGCAGCCTTTTATTTTTAATGAAAATTGATGGGTAATAAAATAAATTAATGAGATATTACAAAATCAAATTAAAAAAAAAATTCAATCTGCTGTTAAAGATTATTGGCTATCCATTTAAATAATGTATGGTCCCCGTATGTATTTTACCCAGACAAAATTTTAAAATGTCATGTCTTAACACTATGCTACTTTGTACCCTTTCGCGACCCAAATATTCAACTCCATAGTTTAACCAAATTCTCTCTTTTGATTGAGCAATATTGAAACACCTACAAGCATATTGTTTAACTTCCTCCAACTACCACTCCTTAATTTTCTATATAACCATGAGTTCATCTGATATTTTCTAAATAAATAATTTTCACCAGCGTTTGCCACCAGACAGGGTATGAAGATAAACTTGTCGATTGTCCCTCGTGTACATTTTCGTAATGAAGTAAATAAAACGATATATATATATATATATATATATATATATATATATATATATATAATTGTAATGTAGGAAAAAAGTGTCGATAACAACACGGATCTTCAGGTAACAAACGTAACCGTTGAATGAATTGTGCTACTGGGATTACGTGACCATAAATGAGTGTGGTCTGTGTTATCATTCCGGTGTTTATGCGTCATTGAAGAAATTGTTTTCTGAGAGAATTATTGCGTGTTAATCAAAGGATCCGTTTAGTACGCTGACTTTACACGAAGATACTGAAATATTATAACTCGCTAATGGCGAGTTACCAAAAGCACCCCTCAGAATAACGTCGCAAAAAAAAGTTATATATATATAATTAAATTTGCTTTAATTAAAAAACAAATTTAATTATATGATTATATTATGCGCTGAAATATTTATTGTATTGAGCACTTTTATAAAAGAAAGTAAATGTTGGAGAACTCGGAATTGTAAAACTGTTGGTTCTCTTCACTTATATATATATATATATATATATATATATATATATATATATATATATAGCTGCGTGTTTATTGTTGGTACTATTGTGCTCACGTGATCGAAGTTTGAGATTGATTTAACAGTTTATTGTATTCTGAGCACAAATTCGAAGTAAAAGATCGATTAAAAATTACAAGAAATTAAATTTTTTCAAAGATTTGTTCTAACCATACAAAAAAAAGAAAGAATAATTCCCTGTCTAATTGATAAATTGTTAATCCTTAAGCCTTTTTGTTCCGGTCTCTCGGGTAAATCAATTAATATAATTAATCCGAATTGAGGTTTATCGGTTGGATTTCTTTCTGCGTGTAGTTAAACTTACTTTAAAAATATCTCACTTTCTTTTAAATAAATATTCAACTATGTTGTTGGAATAAATTACTTTCCTCTAATCTAATTACTACACACCGCGCGTTTGCCAATCATGTGACCCTCATAAACCAATCAACAGTCTTGACAGAAATGATAGCTTTCGGGTAAATGCCGGTGAGACACAGCCTTTTGCAACATGACGCGCTGAACTTGTGTGTAAAGACAAACTTTTGTAAAATGTACTAGTTTTCTTTTTCAGGTTTGGAAAAAGGTGTGCAACATATTTCTATACGTGACAAGTTCTCTTTCTGTAAATTAGTGACATCTTTTAGTTTCTTCCAACTTCTTTTTATCCATATTTATTTTTTATTAAGTTTTTTCTTTCTAATTATCTGCTTTTGACAATCAGATACTTTTTAAAAAAATTTCACCCCAAGCAGGACCGCCACTTGTGCGCAAGGGTTTCAATGAGAGAAAAGAATTAGTACAGGGATTAAAAGTATAAAAGATGAATGGAATAAAAGAAGGTAGAAGATTCAATTGACGTTGCATTAAAAGTTTTTGGAGATTGTAGCTATCAAGGGAGCGAGTAAACAGAAAGGAGTTCTGCAGGCTGGAAGTGCGAGAAAAGTAACTGTTCGTGTAGAATTGTGGTTGCATTTAACTATTTCAGCGGTAAAAGGGTGGAACCTACATGCCAATCTAGTAGCACACTTAAATTCACGTGAACGGGGCACCAGGGAGAAAATGCTCATCAGAGTAGTTGCTATGAAAATACATGTAAAAAAGACAGAAGGAAGCCACGTCACGTCAGTGAGAAAGTGACTGAAGTCGAAGTGCCAGTCAGGATCGATTACATTGCAGATTCTTTTTCGAAATTTGTCGAGAACCTCGAAGTGAATACCAGGAGTATTCGACTAGATATGGCTACAGTATTCAATGCACAAGCGAATTGTAGATTTATAAATGTGCAAGATGGATTCTGACTAGAAAAAACTTTCTGGCCCGACAAAGAGACCCAACCTTCCTAGCAGTAGATGCAACTATAGATTCCACTTCAGGTCGGTTGAAAAAGTAATGCCAATGTCGCCCAATATATAATCAAACAGACTAATAGTTAAAAAATAGTAAAAAAAAAACACTATTAGTCTATATTTTTCAGCAACTAATGACATGTTCATGAGGTGAGTACAAAATAAAAGTAACTCTCTTTTCTTCACTGTTTGCAAATTCGCGAGTCAATGTGAAAATATTAATTAACAAATGAAAAGAGTGCGATTTGCAGAAAACAACAAATTGAACTTTCAATGACCCGTGACATGTTTCTTCTCACTCAAAAATGAGTTTGTGTTGGGAGTTGACCACGTGATCTGAGTTGGGTACATATTTCACGTCTTTTGGTCCGTCAGAGAGACAACGGGGCAGAGAACAGAGAGGACACAATGTAGCAAGAAAACAGTCAGCCCCCTCCCGGCGACCTATATTCGCACCCTCTCACTTTCTTCCTTGTGCTGTTTTCTTTATCTATCCTTCTTTCTCTTCACCTACCCGCCGTACGCAAAACAGAGGGTAACAAGACATTACTAGTACTTTGTTGATATACTCAGCGAAAATATGTTTTTATGCAAATTTCAAATTTCGCTAAAACAAACGAACTTTTAATTCTTTAAATATCTCACTACACTTTCTCTAAGAACCTTTCACAGTTAATAATTTCATACCTACAATTTGATGTTCAATTTTTTTTCCTGTAAGTAGAAAAAACTGTTAAACTCATGACCTTTCAATGTACACATAGAAATTACTACACAAAAATTCAAATACACACAAAAAATTAAAGGTTATTATAAAAATATGACGGCTCGACGATTTGTATTAAACTGTTCAATTTTCGATTAGTAAATTTAGTCTTTACTTAATAACCTAACGACTACAAGTTTTGAAGTATTTTTAAAAATATTTTTGAAACTTTATAAATTATTATAATTAAAAAAATAAAACAATTCTTTTAAAATTTAATTATCAATCAAAACAATTTTCTTCAGAATATAATGTTCTCAATATATATTATTTAATAAAGCAATTAAAAGCTTATCTAATTAAATAATGACATAGTTTTATTGAATATTTTATTTTACTATTGGGAGCAGATTTTCGGAAAAAGGAACCAAATGTTTTTAAAAAAAGTAACAGATGATATCAATTCCCTCATAAAACCTGCGTTGAACTAATAAAACCAATTTTCCCTACAAAATTTAATTTCTTGAAACTTCATGAACTTACGTGGAAGTTTTTTTTGTGGGTAATAGATGAAAAAAAAAATTACCAAGATTTTTTAAAAATAATAATTTTAACAATTCCATTCATTTGTGATTGGGTCCTGAAAGTTTCATTAAAATCTGACAGTTATTTGATTTTTGCATTAATTTCCAAATTAATGTTCGTTTTTTTTTTTGTTTGTTTGTTTGTTTTTGTTTTTTTTTTCCACCGGTATATATATATACATATATATATATATATAAAGAGAGAGAAAGATTGCAATTTCTCCAATTATCTATTGTAAACTCTCGTAATCTTGTTTTGATTTTCGTTGGAGAGTAACCAAACCGCTAACGAAAATCAGAACAAGATTTTTCACCAAAATTTTGAATGTGTTAGAAATGATTACATTTTTTTTTAAATTGATTAAAAAATACCTTGATCTTTCTTTTTAATAATAACATAAACATTTTGATGGAATACTTAGTTTTTACTTTTGGAGCCTTTTGTCTTCATACTATGCCGTTTTTGTTTTTTGTTTTTTAGCGAATTAGTGGAGGTACGTAATATAAATATATATATATATATAGAAAAAAATAAATAAATAAATATATATATATATATATATATATATATATATATAGAATAAAAATAAATATATATATATATAGAATAAAAATAAATATATATATATAGAATAAAAATAAATATATATATATATATAGAATAAAAATAAATATATATATATATAGAATAAAAATAAATGTATATATATATAGAATAAAAATAAATATATATATATAGAATAAAAATAAATATATATATATATATAGAATAAAAATAAATATATATATATAGAATAAAAATAAATATATATATATATATATATAGAATAAAAATAAATATATATATATATAGAATAAAAATAAATATATAACTATATATATAAATATATAACTTCTATTAGCGCTCCCAGAATCAAGTTCTGGGAGCGCTAATAGAAGTTATATCATCTCAAGTCTCACTAATCAACAAACAGCCTGTGAGACCTAGCGAACCCAAGGGTCAGTTTTGCCAGGAAGGCAAATGTCCAACAGGGAAAAAACACAGACCAAATATTAATAATATGAAATTATTAAATGGAGCAAAGGATTGGAAAGTTTCAGCAGATCTGAAGACATCTTTGAAATTTCCAGTGCACATCCTCCAGACAGACAAGCGTCCTGACATTTTGCTCTGGTCTGACTCTAAAAAGAGTATATTTCTAATTGAACTTACTGTCCCTTGGGAAGAAAATTTTTCAGAGGCCCATGAACGAAAGAAAAATCGGTACGAATTCGTGCGTGCCGAATGCATAGAAAAAGGATGGACATGTAATGTGATGCCTATTGAGGTTGGCTGTCGTAGATTTCTAGGACACTCCACTATTTCATTTCTTTCGAAAATAGGCGTCACTGGAAGGGATTTAAAGAAGCAAATATGTCGCCTTCAATCTATTGTTCGACAAGCGTCATGCTGGATTTGGCGCAATTCGAAGAAATTCGCAAAGAAAGCATGACGTCGTCTACTTCTTCCGTTCTCGTTCTGCTCTTGAATTTTAAAAAACTGTTAAAGCGTTTTCATCTGTCTCAATGTGCCAATTGATTTTATTTTTCTGTCATTTACTTTGCCCAGTAGCGATTGCTGGTGGTGGTGCCAGGGGTGGCAGTCCCGCTTTAAACCACCGAAACTGTGTATTGACCCTTGATTAGCGGCTGATGAGGGCAAAGTAAATGCACATGTGGTCATTGGTCACATGTTGTATGTAAGAAATTTGAACACTAAGACTCTCTGGAAAGTAAGATGACCCTTTGGAAAGACGAAGTGACTCTTTGGAAAGACGAAGTGACATATTGGAAAGACAAGAACTTTTATCAACTATGGCTAGTACATCAAACAGAAAATGCCCTCAGGGTGACTGTAGCGAGGAGGGAGGATATATCACCCATCAATCTGATTCTATTGGCAACAAATTGGAACTGAACCCGGCTACAACATGTGACTGCGGAAAGACATTTAAAAGTTTGCGAGGATTAAAAATCCATAAGGCACGTTGGTGTCAACAACGTAGTTCACCTAACCGTGAATATAAATCGACTGATGGGATTATGAAACAGGACTACAACCACAGTGTTCAGGATCCCATTGTTGAACATCAGCCCCCAGGAGACATTCCCAGCAAACCAAGGATTCAATGGCCTAAAGGTAATCAGAAAACTCTTTGGTCAAATCTTGATGAAGAGCTTTCATTTTTACTACCGATTCACCTTAAGGGTCCCATTGAAAGACAAACGGGCATATTTTGCAACATCGTATATAACGTTTGTTTTGACAGATTTGGCATAGAACCAAACAGAAGAGAGAACGCATTTAAAAAACCAAACAGACGACAAATGCAAAAGGGGAAATTAAGATCCGAACAACGGTTATTAAAACGCCGTCTGAAAGAATCCCCTTTGCATGAAAAAGAGGGAATATTAATTCTCTTAAATAACATCAAACAAGAAATTCTGAAAATATCAAGAGCGGAAAACCAACGGAAGAATCGAAAGAAAAACGCCAGGCCCGGAAATTATTTTATACGAACCCATATGGATTTGCTAAAAAACTGTTCGTTGAATCAAAAAGTGGCCAACTTGATGTATCACAGGAGGAAATCGAGGACCATTTACAAAAAACATATACAGATAAATTGAGTAATATGCCAATTTCTTCCATGGATAACCTACCAATGCTAAAGGATCCAATATTTCAATTTGATATCCAACATATTAAATTTGGAGAAGTCCTTGATTTCGTACGTAAGGCGCGAGCTGGTAGTGCCCCAGGAATTAATGGAATATCATATAAATTATATAAAAACTGTTCTCGTGTTCTCATAATATTAACTGGTCTCCTTCAGAAAATTTGGAAGAAAGGTATTGTGCCACAAGAATGGTGCCTTGCTAATGGCATTTGGATACCAAAGGAGATGAATTCAAAAGGTATTGCAAATTTAAAAATTCTACCAGGATTTATTATTAGTAGCCAGAGTCTTAACAATAATAAATATGCGGATGACACAGTGTTGATAGTAGACACGTAAAGGAAACTACATAATCCCTTACAGAATGTAGCGACGGAAAGCGAGAAGAAAAGACCAAACATAAAATACAGGAAAACAGATTGCATGTTCATCAACAAAAAGAGGAGCCCAAAATGCAAACTAAAGGTCGGGGATACTAAAAATCTAGCAGACACAGAAATTTAAATACATGGGAAGTGTTCTAACAGTGGACGGAAAGGGAGCCAAATACCCATTCCAAAAGCTAAGCAGAGTATTGAGATACAGGAAAATTTCTTTGATAACAGAGAAAAGAGTACTGAACTTTTACATGACTAGCAGTATAGCTCGGCGTTGCTCGAGTGTAATGAAAGCTTTAAAACTAATCCATGGTCCTGGAGCTCAGACTCTTTGGACGTTGGCACGAAAGACTAAAATCTACAATTATACCTACTTAGAGTCAAACCCGAAGCAAAAACTAAAATAAAAGGGCTTAAAAACTGATTTTGATCAGACCCGGTAGGATATGGGGTATCGATTTCCAATATCGGAGTCAAATAAGTCATCCAAGGATAAACTAACCTAAGTAAGTCCATGAAAACTTATCGTACCCATCAAGGGTTAAAATTGGTGAAAATGAGCCATATTGATGGATGAATATCGGTTTTTGATCAGATTCGATAGAATATCGGGAGTATCGATTTCCGATATCGGGGATATTATCGATTTTCTGCACTATTGTAAAAACTGCAACCTTGAAACTTCTGATTATCATTTCTTATGTCTTTGTCTATGAGTGTATCAAATTTGATTAAAATCGGACCACTCCTTCTATAACTCAATTTTTTCGATTATCGATTTTCGATATTTATCGGAGGTACCTCGACACTAAACCTAGCTAAGAACACTCGCAGACGCTTATAATACAACTGTATAAATTTTAAAGAAAATCGGTTGAGCCGTTTCGGAGTCTATAGGTAACGGACACACGCACACACACAAAGTTCTATCTATAAATATTACATGATTACATGATACATGATATCTGTATTCTTATATGAAAGCGGATGCTGGGCTATCTCAACTGAGGATACTATGGATCGAAGATGTGAGCAACGACGGGGTTTTGGAGAGAAAGGAAACGAAAAGGAACAAGAAAAAAGAAAGAAATTTATATTTAAAACTAAGAAGAGGCAGGAGAAAGGAATGTGTGACATACTTAATGGGATTGTGCTTATGGGGTTGGCAGAACAAATTTTGCGAGAAATATGCAGAAAGTTAAAACTTATTAAGAGCTGCAAGAGACAGGAAGGTGTGGAGGACCATGATTGCCTACGTCCTGAAGGGATACGGCACATAAAAGAAGAATTTTCCTTTTCTTTCTTGCCTCCAGCCAATGTACTTACATAACTGAAAGCACTCCGCATATCTCTTGAGCAGGAGGAATTTTCACCGGTGAAGCATAAGTTTGTTTCTATATTTATTGCCATAAACTTCTACTCTAGGAAAATTGTTTTTTTTTTATATATATATTTTTACTTGTGGAAATAAAGACGTTATTTTTGTCTTTTTCATTAAATTACGTTTGTAAAATATGAGGCACAGAGAAAGAAGAAATAAATAACTTCAAGTGTTCCAGCAAGTCTGCTTATTGTCGTTCGTTTTTAAACTTAGACTTAAGGCGTTGTCTATAGCAAATGATAGTTTATTCTGTAATAACTGATTGATGGATGGATGTTTGTATTGCTCTATCTATCTCTTTCTTTGAAGAGTTGTTTAGTTACTCGTATTAAGTTATCTAATAATATATTTTCTTCATTTGTCTGCTTCACTTCGCTGTGTGTCAATAACACCAAATAAGATAAGAATCAGCTTTGTATTCGATAATCAAGTAAGTAAATGTGAGAAGGAAGATTCTTCTATTAGTGCTGTGTCCTTTCAGGACGTAGACGAACATGGCTCTCAACAATTCACTTTTCCTTATTTTTTTTTCAATTGGAGTAGATAGACTGAACTATCGCCCGGTTCACACTCCACCCACGTCTATTGAACAGGTGTAGAGGCTCATCCCTTGTTCCCTGTTTAAGATGTGGTTTCCGGCTTTCTCTTTTCCAATCTTTTCACTCTTACGTAGCCCCCTGCACACCAGTGGCCTTACCGCCTTGCCCGGAGTGATATGATTAAAAAAAAAAAAAAAAAAAAAAAATATCACTTTTAAATATTGAAGGGAAAATATTTTTCGGTGTTATCGCTCAACGAATGACATCCTTTATAATGAGCAATGAATATATAGATACATCAGTACAAAAGGCTGGAATACCCGGGTTTCCTGGTTGTTTAGAGCATGCAGAAATGATATGGGGATCAATTATGTCAGCCAAAGAGACAAAGTCAGACCTTCACGTAATTTGGCTTGACCTCGCTAATGCATATGGATCAGTTCCCCACAAATTAATTGATATGGCATTGAACTATTTCCATCTCCCAGAAAAGATTAGGGAAATTATAATGAAATATTTTCATTCGGCTTTTATGAGATTTACAATGAAAAAATATACTACAAGATGGCAGGCACTTGAAATCAGCATTATGATGGGCTGCGTTATTTCTCCACTTTTGTTTGTGTTAGCAATGGAACTTATATTAAGAAGTGCTACTAACATTACAACAGGAGTAATAACTGATAAACAAATAATTCTCCCCCCATCAAGAGCATTTATGGACGATATTACCATCCTTGTCCCTTCAAAAACAGCTGCTAAATGCTTACTTGACCTGTATTTCGATCTTTTTACCAGGGTAAGAATGAGAATTAAACCAAAGAAAAGCCGAAGTTTATCAATTATTAAAGGTTCTGTTAGGCAAATCCACTTTAATATTGGAGAGGATATGGTGCCGACAGTAAAAGAAGTCCCCGTGAAGAGTCTAGGACGTCTTTACGAAATTCCCCTAACAGACAGACATCGGGGGATGGAATTACAAAACACAGCCATAAAAGGACTTGAGGCAATTAATAAAACTTTTTTGCCCGGAAAGATGAAAGCCTGGTGTTATCAATTTGGATTGGTACCCCGTCTTTCATGGCCCATGCAAATCTATGAAATTGCCCTATCTCGTGTTGAGCGGATAGAACAACACGCAAACAAATATCTGCGTAGATGGCTTGGAGTACCTCCCTGTTTTTCGAAAGTAGGACTCTACACAAACTCTGGAAACCTACAACTCCCATTATCCTTTTTAGTAGATGAATTTAAAGTTGGGAAGGCGCGTCTTCAAATGTTGATGAAAGACTCCAAAGATGAATTTGTCCGTGAAGCGCACCCAACTATAAAAGCTGGCACCAAGTGGTCAGTAACAAAATCAATCGAGGAAGCAGAATCCAGTCTTCGAACTAAAGAGACAATGGGTTTTGTTCAACATGACAGGGCTGGTTTGGGAACAACAAATTATAAGCCATTTTCGAAAATGGGCAGTAAAGAAAAAAGAAAAATGGTGACCGAGGAAATAAGAATGTTTGAGGAGGAAAAAAGAACAGCCACTGCTGTTACTCAAGCAAAACAATGTGCATGGACAACATGGAATGATATCGAACCAGTCAAAATATCATGGACCAATTTAATATCAATGGAACCACTGGCGATATCATTCCTTTTACGGTCGACATATGACCTGTTGCCATGCGCATCAAACCTCAAACAATGGGGATATATAGACTGTGATTTATGCTATATATGCCAAAAAGATCGAGGTACCTTGCGTCACGTATTATCTGCATGCTCAAAATCCCTTCCAATGTTTACGTGGCGGCATAATCAAGTTCTGGGAGCGCTAATAGAAGTTATATCATCTCAAGTCTCACTAATCAACAAACAGCCTGTGAGACCTAGCGAACCCAAGGGTCAGTTTTGCCAGGAAGGCAAATGTCCAACAGGGAAAAAACACAGACCAAATATTAATAATATGAAATTATTAAATGGAGCAAAGGATTGGAAAGTTTCAGCAGATCTGAAGACATCTTTGAAATTTCCAGTGCACATCCTCCAGACAGACAGGCGTCCTGACATTTTGCTCTGGTCTGACTCTAAAAAGAGTATATTTCTAATTGAACTTACTGTCCCTTGGGAAGAAAATTTTTCAGAGGCCCATGAACGAAAGAAAAATCGGTACGAATTCGTGCGTGCCGAATGCATAGAAAAAGGATGGACATGTAATGTGATGCCTATTGAGGTTGGCTGTCGTGGATTTCTAGGACACTCCACTATTTCATTTCTTTCGAAAATAGGCGTCACTGGAAGGGATTTAAAGAAGCAAATATGTCGCCTTCAATCTATTGTTCGACAAGCGTCATGCTGGATTTGGCGCAATTCGAAGAAATTCGCAAAGAAAGCATGACGTCGTCTACTTCTTCCGTTCTCGTTCTGCTCTTGAATTTTAAAAAACTGTTAAAGCGTTTTCATCTGTCTCAATGTGCCAATTGATTTTATTTTTCTGTCATTTACTTTGCCCAGTAGCGATTGCTGGTGGTGGTGCCAGGGGTGGCAGTCCCGCTTTAAACCACCGAAACTGTGTATTGACCCTTGATTAGCGGCTGATGAGGGCAAAGTAAATGCACATGTGGTCATTGGACACATGTTGTATGTAAGAAAAAAAAATATATATAGAATAAAAATAAAAATATATATATATATATATATAGAATAAAAATAAATATATATATATATAGAATAAAAATAAATATATATATATATATAGAATAAAAATAAATAAATATATATATAGAATAAAAATAAAAATATATATATATATAGAATAAAAATAAATATATAGATA
>JBBBDQ010001589.1:495000-605000 GCA_037127315.1 Ascarosepion bandense
AATGTAAGAAATGAAGTTCTTAAAACGGCTTCAGCAACTTCTTTTCAGAAATAAATAAATTAATTTTAGCACCAATTTTAGATATTAACAAATGATGCCAGACGTATAACAAAACTGCTTTCATCCTTCGGCTTCCGGTTTCACGGGCACATTTGTGAAACTCACAATAACGAAACTTGCAAGCGTTATGTGGTCGAGTGTCATGTGTAATAAAAATTTATTTATGCAAGGCGTTTGAAAGAAATTCTTCTTCTTCTATGTGTCCTGTCCTTTCAGGACGTAGGCGATCATGGTTCTCCACGTCTCCCTATCCCTTGTGGTTCTTAGTATGTTTGCTCCTGTTACTCCTGGCAATCCCCGTTCCGTCATCTTCCTGATCAGGCCCTGCAAATATGTTATCCGCTGCCTTCCTCTGTCTCGCTTTCCCTCTACCTGGCCAGTCAGTATCAGGTTCTCCAAGCTCTCCTTCCTCATTGCGTGTCCCAGGAACTTCAGTTGTCTCTTCCTGATGCTCAGTATTAATTTCTTTTTTGTTGCCATTCTTTCCAACACCTCATCGTTGCTTGCATGCTCAGTCCACGATATCCGCAGCATCCTTCTGTAGAACCACATTTCCGCTGCTTCCAGTTTTGCCCTCATTTTCGATGATATTGTCCAGCATTCACTGCCGTATTGAAGAACTGACATCATATAGCAACCCAGCACTCTTTGTTTCTAGTGAAATTTTCCTGTGTATCCCCCGCCTGTATTTGGCATTTCGGATGGCACCTTTTGCTGATGACCATGCATTCAGTTTTCATCTATTACCCACAAAAAAACTTCCACGTAAGTTCATGAAGTTTCAAGAAATTAAATTTTGTAGGGAAAATTGGTTTTATTAGTTCAACGCAGGTTTTATGAGGGAATTGATATCATCTGTTACTTTTTTTTAAAAACATTTGGTCCTTTTTCCGAAAATCTGCTCCCAATAGTAAAAGAAAATATTCAATAAAACTATGTCATTATTTAATTAGATAAAGCTTTTAATTGCTTTAATAAATAATATATATTGAGAACATTATATTCTGAAGAAAATTGTTTTGATTGATAATTAAATTTTAAAAGAATTGTTTTATTTTTTTAATTATAATAATTTATAAAGTTTCAAAAATATTTTAAAAAATACTTCAAAACTTGTAGTCGTTAGGTTATTAAGTAAAGACTAAATTTACTAATCGAAAATTGAACAGTTTAATACAAATCGTCGAGCCATCATATTTTTATAATAACCTTTAATTTTTTGTGTGTATTTGAATTTTTTGTATAGTAATTTCTATGTGTACATTGAAAGGTCATGAGTTTAACAGTTTTTTCTACTTACAGGAAAAAAATTGAACAATTATGTCAATTCTGGTCGCCATACATGTCATTCATTTATGGGAACAGTCAGAGATTATTCTAAATTTTATGCTATAAATAAGTAATGCTTGTGAAAATCAGATTGATTTAACTTTAAATTTGCCAATATTCAAAACATAACGTGTCACAGATGCATATTCTATTTTTGCAAGATTTGTTAAACCGAGAATTAACTTTCGTTTACAAATGTTTCGAGCGCTCAAAAATGGCCGAAAAATTAAAAAGTTTTTAAAAATTGAAAAATTTTAGATTACAATCAATATCATTTTTGTTTGAAATACACCAGAGTATTTTGCTTACTGGAAACAGTAAATTTAATCATTTAGTTTTCAATTAAAACTAAAATAAAAGCTTCAAGGAGAATTCTTTATTTTTAAAAAGTCTATTTAAAATTCAGGTATCGAAAATGACTGGAGGAGTGGAGTGTGAACAGGACGATAGACGTACTTATCTACTCATATAGATGAAAATTAGTAAATAATATTTCAGAGTTCAGGCGAAGACGTTAGAAGGAACCCGAAACTCAAACCTAAACGGAAACAAAGAAAATCACAGAATTTAGGCGGAGACGTTACATATAAAGCAATAAAGATAAAAGAATACAACTGAAAAAATAAAATAGTATAAAAAATAAAAAGGATAAATCGGGACGGTAGGGTTCCAGGTACGGAAATCAGAGTAAGATAGGTGAGGTTAAGTGTAAGATTAGCTCCGAATATGTGCGTTAAGGTAGAGTTTTTTTTTTTTTTAATCATTTCACCCGAAGCAAGGCAGTTTTATTGCCACAGTTGCGCAAGGGGTTACATAGGGGAAAGTGATGAGAAAGAGGGGTTAGTTATAGGGGATGTCAGGAGGAGGGTAATATATACGGATTAGAATAATGGGTGTGGACGGATGGAGAAAAGAGCTTGAGAGAAAAGATGCGAGTTAGTGAGATAGGAGATGTCTGTTGACATTTAAATTCCTGGATATTGTAGCTGTCGAGGAAGCAAGTATATGGAAAGGAATTTCACAGGCGGGAAGTGCGAGAAAAGAAACTGTTAGAGTAAAAATTGCGGTTACATTTTATCAGTTTCACTGTAAAAGGGTGGGACTTAGTTGCTAGTCTAGTAGCTCGTGTAAATTCATACATAGGGGGCACCAGTAAACTAAGTTCATTGGAGCAGAAGCCGTGAAAGTACTTGTAGAAGAGGCACAGGGAAGCCACGTCACGCCGTTGAGAAAGTGAGTTAGTTGGAGAATTAACAGTATGATATTATCCATTAAGCTTTCACTTAGAAGATATTTTAATTGATGTCACCAGAATACAATCGAGTAGAGAATTAACATTATTTGAATTTTTTTTTTTGTGTATGAAAAAAGACAATGTAAAAGAAATATTGCGAGATATGTGGACAAATATTTCCATTGTTTGGTAAAAAAAATGTATAATTCTTTTTCTTCTATGTGCCGCCTCCCTTCAGAACGCAGTTGATCATGGCCTTCCACATCTTCTTATCTTAAATAGCTCTTAACACGCCTTCTCCTGTCACACCCCGCTCTGTCTTCTCAAACTCTGATGTTACGCGTTGCTTTCTCCTGTCTCTCTATCCTTCTATATGATTTGTGAGTATCAGATTCTCCAAACCGTCCTTCCTCATTACATGCCCCATGAACTTCAGCTGTTATTCCTGATTTTAAGTAATAGTTTCTTTTCGTTTCCATCTCCTTTTTATCATTATATCCATAAGACAATTTCAGTTCTTTTTCGAATATCTCATTCATTTAATCTCGACTTCAGTATGTTTTGGTGCAGTTCCATTTTTAGGATATAATTCTTAGCTTTTACGGACACTATCCTAAACATGTATGCTCAGTTTACGAGCGTGGTTCTGATATATTTTCTAGTTTTTAATATTTCTTTTGTTTTCCACTCTGTCGTCAATGTTTACGGCCTTACAGATTGTTTTTGAGTTGCTTACAACTATCAGACCCTTAGATGATGCAAACAGTTGGAGTCTAAAAAGTCCTAAATGATTTTATTTTTTAAACATTTTCTATGGCAGCCTCTGGTTTGAATGTAGGCCATTTGTACAGTTACCAGCGTGTGACTGTTTCTACCCTATCGTACCTTTTTATTAACTTAAAGTTTTCAACAACAACAACAACAACAACAACAACAATCATAGTATCGACAACAGTAAATATCTCATTCAGTATCAAAGATTTGCTTTCCAGTTGCTTGACTGTAATCAGTTGGGTATGTCTCTGACGTACTGACGCACGCCATATCTCTGTTCATGTGTGGGAGTAGTGGGGAAGCATCATGGCGGGGATGTACAGCAGCTTTTTAAGTTTGAAGGATGAAATAGCCAAGGCGACTTGGGAGTCATATCTAGATACTTGGGAACACCCTTAATCGGAACCGGTTTGCTCGACGTGGTGCTTCTAACCTACCTTAAAGGTTATGCGTTAGTTGATTCGAGTGATTTGAACCAAAGAGTTGTGAGTACAACAGAGGTGAACAAAAACATGGCGAGTTGAGTTAAAGAAAGATATCTGATACTGAGATACCTGGAAGAGGCATGGTGCGTGGAACTATAACAATCTACCTCGGTGAACAAAATAAAGGGTTCAGTTTGAAATTCCAATCACCTGTAGGAGGCAAGAGCTTAGAACGTCCGAAATATGAATATGGCAACGTTGATGAAGACAACAGTCCGAACAATGTAAGTAGTGTAAATGCGAACATTCAAGTTTAACTTTCCAGTAAAGCACTTGAAACAACAACCTTTAGAAAAGAAGAAACCTCTTTGTACTAAGACATTACTATTCAGTATCCAGTTGAAGAAATTAGGTGGGTGAGCTTTTGTATTTTATGCTTTGTGCATTTCCCTTTTTACTTCCTCAAAGTTTTTTCCCTTTTTTTCATTTTTTAAAAATATAACCCTTTTTTTTAATTGTTTTGTAAAGCCAGACAAGGCGAAAACAAATTGTTAGGGTTGTGAAAATCTATTTTAAATTAGCAGGTTAAAGAACCGTCAAAATTGTTTATTTGTGAAGAGTTGCGGATTCATTTTTTTAATTTATGGAGGAATAAGTCTTCATATTTACCGATCAATGAAAGATGTGCTGTAAAACTCTTGTGAAAACCTGTGTGATCCTATTTGTTGAATAAAAAGGACTGCTGTTAGTGAATGACTTCAGAAAATAATCGTCGAGGAGGAAGCATTGAAGCACTCACACTTCAGGGTCGGAGGATTAATCCAGCCAAAAAGAACATAAATAACCATGGGGGGAAAAAACGAAGAGCCGGCAGCTATAAAGAGATTCAAGCTTCAGAGCAGAAAATTGTTTTGGTGCCTTTCAAATAAGAATTTGAATAAAAGAAACACTCAAATTTAACTTTCCAGTAAAGGACTACATAAAGCCATCGATAAAACACGAAATCTCTTTTTACTGAGACATTCCTGTTTAATATTCAGTTGAAGAAATTAGGTGGGTGTGCTTTTGTATTTTCTGCTTTGTGCAATTTTTACATCTTCAAAGATTTTACCGTTTTTTTTTTCATTTAAAAACAATGTAACCATTTTTATCACTGAATCCGTGTCTTTTTTAAAACTAACTTCTTTTTTTTTCCTTTTTCGATGGTACTCCTTTTTTGAAACATCTGAAATTTTTTTTCTTTTTTTTTTTGTAATCATTTCACCCCAAGCAAGGCAGGACAGCCCCTGGGGGCGCAGGGGATTACAGTGAGAGAAAAAACAGGGTACAGAGGATACTGAAGAAAGGATGGGTGGATGGGGTTTCTGGATATTGAAGATGGCAATTGACGTTGTATTTAAACTTTTTGATATTGTAATTATCAGGGAAGTAAGTATACAGAAAGAAGTTCCATAGGCGGGAAGTGTGAGAAAAGAAGCTACTAAAGTAGAAATGGCGGTTATATTTGACTATTTTGACGGTAAAAGGGTGGAACATGGATGCAAATTCATGTGCTCTTGGCACCAGGGAAAGAAGCATGCCAAAGCAGAAGCCGTGGAAATACTCGTAGAAAATACATCCTGCCCTAATAAGTGCACAAAAGTATTTTTTTGTGAAAATTGTCAGTCAGTTAAGTGGTTTACGTGATACACGCTTTGGGCGATCATGTCTTGAAAGAAACATGACTGACTGGGCAGAAGATTATTCCGTAGTAGGTTGTAGACTGGTTGCCAGCCAAGGCTATAGAACCTAATCTGTCCTATTATTTAACCTATAACTGGAGGGAAGAGACGGATTAATATCTTTTCCAATGGTATTTGCGCGTAAGTGAATGCAACTAGAATTCAACTGGAATTCGAACTTGGATCCCCGATTTGTCGTTCCGAGTCGATATAAACGGCATCACGACGCACAAGTTGTGTACATACTCTTTTGTGTCTTAAATGTTTTTCCTTTAAAGTTTTTTGCAGTGGTTGAGCCTTTTTTTTTTTTTTGTTAATTGCACCTTTTTGGTCCCAGGGAGAAGAGAGGTGCATGTTCTCATTTCCATTTTTCTATCTCCATTATTTTGTGGTTAGTTCAAGAACTTAGATTTAGTGGGGAGTTGAATTTTTTTCATTTTGCACAAAAAAAAAAAAAAAAGGAGTAAAAAAGACGAATGCGGTCTTTGTGTATTTTTAAATATATACATTTCGTGTTAAATATTTAAGGCACTTTATAAACATTAGTTAGTCGGCCGAAACGTAGACTCAATTTTCTTGCTTTCGAGTTGACTTTATGCAGTAGAATAAAACAATAGAATATCTCTCCAACTTGCCGGAAGTGACGTATGCTCCAGTACAATAGCTAGAAACAGAAACGGAAGTTGAATGTGTCGGACGAGAAGGACAGGAAACTGCTTACCATTGAAGGTTATTGCAAGCATACTTCTTCAACCGGTCATAAACCTCTTGGGCTCACACGAGGTCGTGAAGGAAGATAAAAAAAGAAGCTAGAGTTAAAAAAGAAAACACTTAACGCCTTTTCATCTTTAATCGAAAACAAAGGAAGTGAGACTTGAAACTCAGACGATGCAAAACACATTGTTACTGGGATTTTTATTTTTTAGTATATCGTTATTTTTTTTTTTAATTATCTTAAATGCTGAAAACTTAATTTGTTTTCTTGTTTTAGCTTTGGAATAAGATAAACGAATGAGAGTCAGAGATATCACCTTTTTGTTTGCGTGTGTCCTGTGTATATTTGTTTAGGAAGAGCTGTCTTTAAAGCATTGGTAATTAGAAGCTAAAGACCCCCCCCCCACACACACATATATATATATATATGCATGCAGATATATATGTATTTATACAGATATATACATTTTACATTTTTATACATAACGATTCTTAACAGAAAAATATTTTACTGCCTGATGAGATACTAACAAATAGTATCGAAACACATCAGGCTCTTGTGTTGCAGTCAACTAGGTTTTATTATAAATACTATAAATATTATAATGGTTTTATTATAAATACTATAAATATTATAAATATTATAATGGTTTTATTATAAATACTATAAATATTATAAATATTATAATGGTTTTATTATAAATACTATAAATATTATAAATATTATAATGGTTTTATTATAAATACTATAAATATTATAAATATTATAATGGTTTTATTATAAATACTTATGATAAAAATATAATTATATATATAGAGAGAGATTTAATTTAGCGGTTTTGCAAGATTCAAACATATTTTTTCCTTATCAATAATTTTCTTGCAAATTCAGTTGTTATTTCTCTATTTTGAAGCCGATCCTTTATTTTTAGTTTATTATTATGTCATTTTAATCATAATTCAATTTCTGCTATGGTCACACTACCTACCAAGTCTGCAAGAAGACCTAAGGCAGGTAGTGGTGTGTTGTTATGGCTCCATTTCATGTTTTTCTATCTCCCATAACACCCCTAGTGTTACACAGACAAAGTTCTTCTTAGTGTGTGGGCTGTAGTTAACAAGACAATTTTTTGTATATCTCTTAAGCTGGAGTTTCCAGGGATTCTTTCAATGTGTTGTTTTGTTCCATTTTTATCATTCCAAGTGCACCTACTATCACTGGCACGATTCTTGTGTTCAATTTCCACATATTTTCTATTTCTATTTCCAGGTCTTTATATATTGACAGTTTTTCGAAATTCCTTGGTTGCTATGTTACAATCCGCTGGACAAGTCATATCAGTTAGTAGGCAAGAGTTTTTCTTTTTGGTTTTTGACAATATTTGCTCCAATTTTCCTCCCTGTGTAGATGGTGTAATCCCATAGAATGGTGAAATCTTCTATTCCTGTAACCGGTGCTGGGTGATGTTCATACCAGTGTTTGTTTACTTATTTTTCAAGTGTTTGCACATTGTCCAGTGTATTGTTCTACTCTATCGTGATGAGTTCATTTGGGGCAAGTATAGAACATGGTCCATTGTTACTTGTTATTTGTCACAGAACCTGTAATTTGGATCAACATTATGATATTTATATCATATTATGTATGATTTTGCTTGAAACTTACTAGTGAAAAGACATTCGTCTTGCTCTGCAAGAATAAAGCCTCCAGTTTCAAACTTTAACTATCGATGAGTATTAACTTTATCAATATTGGATTTATTAGCACGTTCTAGATATTGGCCATGCAGAAGTTTGTCTGTATGATTTTTTTCTTTTTATAGTCATTTTTTGTCTTTATAATCATTTTGGTTATATTTTATGAATCTCTTATTTTGTCCTTCCTTGTGAATCTTTAATTATTATTTTTATTTTCTAAATTTTTAAAGATTTAAAGGAGATTTGTGATGGCTAATTATTTGTGACTGTAAGTATATTATCTGTCCCCTTTTTACTTTGTTTCTTTTACAATCTTTATTTGTTTTTCTCCTTTAGTTTGGTATTTTAAATTTAAATTATATTTTTATTTTATTATTGTGAGTTATTATTTTGTGCTTGTATGGCCTCTTAGGAAGTGGGTAAGAGAAGGATGAGAATACTGGTGTGATGAGAGTGGAGTGGACGGGAAAAGAGCATGAGAGAAAGGATGCGAGTCAGGAGATGATTATTGACATTACATTTAAATTCTTAGAGATTGTAGGTGTCGGGAAAGCAAAAAAAAATGCAAGTATAGAGAAGAGAATTCCACAGGCGGGAAGTGCGAGAAAAGAAGCTGTTAGAGTAGAAGTTACGGTTACATTTTATTGGTTTCACTATATATATATATATATATATATATATATATCCGAGTGGCTACAGAACAAAGAATTCTTTCAACGTCCAAAACATTAATTTAAAACAGTGCTCGATATATAATGTACTATATAGAGCTGTGAATATTTATTATAAATTATGCTTTCGTACATGTACATAATTTCTCTATATATAATCGCTACGAAGGCACGTTCGTTTCAGCATTGGGTCACCAATGCTTCTTCAGGCGAAATGGAAGGTACTGGAAATCCTTTTCCTTTATATTTATTTAGTTTTGTTATGGGTGTTGGCTGGGGTTTATTGATATTGTGATACTTCGTTGGCAGTTGGAATTTTTTTTTGTGGAGGTTGTTTAGTTAGGGGTTTTGGAGGGTGTTAGCTAGATAAGGGAATCAGTCTATGACCGTTGGAATTTATTTGGGGTGTTTCTAAAGTGATTAATCGGGGTCTTTGATTCTAGACAGTTGTAAATTCTAATCATCAGTTGGCTAGACTACATCTTAATGGATTTCTTAAAAGAGCCGATAATAGTTGGCTGGCGTGGATATTTTTTTAAATTTATTTTTACTTAAGCAGTTTGCATGTTTAATCTTAACTTTGGGTTTAGGGAATATGTTTTTTTCATTTCATTTTAAATTTTTTATTTTTTATTTAGTTCAGTGTTTGGAAATCGTTTTCACTATTCAATTTCTAAGTTTAAATTTCTATTCCCATATAAATTTCTATCCTCATGTCTAGTCAATATATGATTCATCTTATTATGGTTATGGTTATGGTTATTAACCTTACTCAAATTATATTTATGGTTATTAATCTTACTCTAATTATGGCTATGGTTATTAACCTTGCTCTAATTATATTTATGGTTATTAATCTTACTCTAATTATGGTTGTGGTTATTAACCTTGCTCTAATTATGGTTATGTTTATTGACCTTCCACAAATTATGGTTATTGACCTTACTAATTATGGTTATTAACCTTAACTTTATAATTAATATTAGTCAACATCAATCACGGTTATTAACCTTACTTTATTAGTTAATATTAATTTCGGTACTGCACCTTATTTGAGTTTTCTATAGTTCTACACCTTATTTTTATTTTTAGACTTCTATTCTCATATCTAATCAATATATGATTCATTTTATTATGGTTATGGTTATGGTTCTTAACCTTACTTTAATTATGGTTATTAACCTTATTAATTTTAGTTATTAACCTTACTTTATAATTAATATTAATTATGGTTATTAACCTTACTAATTTTATGGTTATTAACCTTACTAATTTTTGTTATTAACCTTACTTTATAATTAATATTAATTAATACCTATTATGGTTACCAACCTTACTCTATTATTCAATACTAATTATGGTTATGCACCTTATTTATAGTTAATATTAAACCTTATAGAATTTTTTTAGAATTTTCATACGCATATGTATATATATACACATGTCTTTATCTTTACATATATATATGCATACACGTATATGTATGGATCTTAATTTTGGCTCTTGTAGTATTTATTTTAGCATGATTGTAATGTTAGCTCTCTGATGTGCTTGCAGTTTACTGCGGTTTCATGCCTCTGGTTTAAAAGCTTGTTACTACCCATATATATAAGACAAGGTAAAAACCTAGGTCGCGGAAATAACTAATTTCCAAATGAAAAATATTCAAAAGTTCTACAACATAATTGTATTGAACACTTTTTAGTACAATTGTGTACTGGTCTAATAAACCTATATATATATATATATATATATATATATATATATATATATATATATATATATACAGGTTTTTCAAAATTTTACGTAAATTTAATTTCGCCGATGGACATTTGAATTAGTATATCTACAACACACTTGTATATCGTTATAAGGGGGCCTCAAATCAGTGAGGAGGGCCGGTGTGCAAGTGAAACCGTTGGGAGGAAGGCCCCGAAACGGTGCACATTCTCTCCTGATGGCCCCAATTTGAATATAAATTTGAGAGAAACTTAATGAAGTCATATGCCGTAGAGAAGCTCGGTGGAAATGTCATTGACATGAGGAGCATTACATATTCAGCTCGCTTCAGGTGGGTTTCATTAAAAACGTTTCATTTAAAACGTTTCATTAAAAACGACCGACAAAGAAGATTTTTAAATTTTTTTAAAAATTACAAACTATTCTACATGAAACAACAAAATTTACAAAATTAAGAAAAAATACCACGGATTTATTAAAAAAAAAGAAAAAAAGAAACGAAAATAAACTAATCACAGCGAACAACGATGACGCTAGTAGTTTAAAAATCAAGAAAAAAAAAATCAAGTCGGTGATTACCAACCAGTTTTTGCATTCTTCTTCTTCTTCTTCTTCTTCTTCTTCTTCTTCTTCTTCTTCTTCTTCTTCTTCTTCTTCTATGTACCCTGTCCTTTCAGGACGTAGGCGATCATGGTTCTCCATGTCTCCCTATCCCTTGTGGCTCTTAGTATGTTTGCTCCTGTTGCTCCTGGCAATCCCCGTTCCGTCATCCACCTGATCAGACCCTGCAAATATGTTATCCGCTGCCTTCCTCTGTCTCTCCTTCCTTCTATCTGACCAGTCAGTATCAGGTTCTCCAGGCTCTCCTTCCTCATTGCGTGTCCCAGGAACTTCAGTTGTCTCTTCCTGATGCTCAGTATTAATTTCCTTTTTGTTGCCATTCTATCCAACACCTCATCGTTGCTTGCATGCTCAGTCCACGATATCCGTAGCATCCTTCTATAGAACCACATTTTGGACGCTTCCAGTTTTGTCCTCATTTTCGATGATATTGTCCAGCATTCACTGCCGTATTGAAGAACTGACATCACGTAGCAGTCCAGCACCCTTTTCTTTGTTTCTATTGAGATTTTCCTGTGTTAGTATTTTGCTCATCTTCTGGAACGCGTCCTTTGCCATGCCAATTCGCCTTCGGATCTCGTGTCGCACTTTCCATCTCCTGTTAGAACACTTCCTAGGTACTTAAATGTTTGTACTTGCTTGATTCTGATATCTCCCATCTGTATTTGGCATTTTGGGTTGTATCTTTTGTTGATGACATGCACTCAGGTTTTTTTCTCCGACCTATCATATCATAAATACCTACCCCGGCATGCCAACTATCAAAAACCGTACATCATATAATTTGTCTTGTCCTCCCTCTAAAGAGTCTATGTTGGACTCTTCCGCCTAATATAAGATTAATAGGAGAGGAGGCCTTGGGGGAACAGTCGAATTGACTGAACGCTGGACAACTGACACACGCACTAGTCGTGTAATACCCTTATGATGTATTTACTATTAAATATACAAAATATCTATGACACATTTTGTTATTTCTTAAACCATTCACTCGGTCACAACAATGCCTAACAATTACAGCATCGCATCAAAAAATTAATTCCTCCTTATATTAAAAGCATCTTAAAGGTAATATTTTAGTTTCAGTGGATGCAGAAATTTTTTTTACTAACGTCCTAGTTGAATAAACATTTAATATAATTAGTGACTGTGTCTACAAACGCCCATCAACACCGCCTCCAAAAATCCACGCAGCAATTCTTCGGAAACTACTCATTACCTGTCCCACAAAACCTCCATTTTATGACCATAATGGTAAAATTTCTTCGGAAACTACTCATTACCTGTACCACAAAACCTCCATTTTATGACCATAATGGTAAAATTTCTTCGGAAACTACTCATCACCTGTACCACAAAACCTCCATTTTATGACCATAATGGTAAAATTTCTTCGGAAACTACTCATTACCTGTACCACAAAACCTCCATTTTATGACCATAATGGTAAAATTTCTTCGGAAACTACTCATTACCTGTACCACAAAACCTCCATTTTATGACCATAATGGTAAAATTTACATCCCAACTAGCAAATTCAGTATAGGAAATCCATAAATCCTACTTTCTCTAATTTTAACAAGTTCTACATCGAAAACAAAATGTTTAAAACAACTGATAAACTGGAGATTTTTACAAGGTATGTTGCTGACATTTTTGTTTTGATAAAAAATAGGGACGGAATTCTAAGTCTGAAATCAAATTTGAAAATTAACTCAGCGTTAAAATTTACCTATGAACTCATGGACAATAACAAAATCACGTTCCTTGGTGTTAATATTGAGCTAAAAACCAAAGAATGTATCACTTACCTGTATAAAAAAACACCAGTAAGAACTCTTGTCTTCTAAACTATAATAGTCAATGTTCGGAAATATATAAAAATAGCAGTAATAACAAACTTTTTAATAGAGCACATCAAAATTGCTCCCCACCAAAAGAATATTTTTGAGTGCACTAAAACACATAAAACAAACATTAGTCAACAATAATTTTTTCAAATATATCATTGATAAACAAATAAAATTACTCTTACAAAAAAAGACACGACACCTGTATTAAAAATAACACATAAAAACATCAACATATTTTACTGCAACCAAAAGCACAATAATTATAAGCAGGATGAATTCAGAAAACGAAAAATTATTAAACATCATATTTCTGTCTTAATTCAAAAACATGTAAAATTTATAATATATTATAGAAAATAGAAGACTGCAAACCTTGTTGTTTCTAATCATAATAACCCTATCAAATCTAAACTAACGATGATTAATAATATAGTGTATGAATTTCAGTGCCCTGTACAAGACTGTTTTTTGTCTTAAATCAATTATCTATATTGGACATACTACGACTTCTTTCAGAAAACGTCTTACATGTCACTTATCCAACCAAAGTGCAATAAAAAATCATTTATCAACCCAAAATTTACAATTTATACGTAACAAGTACTGTACACACGTGTCAAGTGATGGAACGATTTTTCTTTTTAAATAAAATGAGAGAATCAGTTATGAATGTATGTGTTGAAAGAAATCATGTGTGAATGTATGTGTTGAAAGAAATCATGTGTGAATGTGTGCGTTTTTAAGTCGGTAAAGTTAATATGTTAAATGAGGTACACATGTGTCAAGTGAATGTATGTGTTGAGAGAAATCATGTGTGAATGTTTGCGTTTATGAGTCAGTAAAAAGCTATGCACGTGTCAAGTGATGGAACGATTGTCTATTGTAAATAACTTGAGAAAATCATGTATGAAGGTGTGCGTATATGAGTCTGGAATCGTAATCCAGGTGGAGGGCTTGATGTAAATAGTATTATCTATTTACACAGCCAAATATGGATATTTCTTCAAATAAAACTCCAAAAACTACATTAATTGTATGGTCATTTTCCTAAGCAACACTCAAAATCAAAATTTTATTGCAAATATGAAACAAAAATTCACATTCCAGAAGATCACTCAAAATAATTCCATACACAGGAAGTATACATTAATAAGAAAAAGAAAGTAAATAAGAAAAAATAAAGGGAGGGGCTGTTAAGAAAAAAATTAAAAATTTGTTGTCTAAACATTGTTACAAAGGGTAGGGGGGGAAAAAAGACAGAAGTTCAAGACTCAAATATAGAAGAAGACTTTTAGATGACATCTGTATGAAAAAAAAAAAAATTATCCTCCATGTCACAGGAATGGAAGTGGTGGGAGGAAAGAAAAAGGTAAAATGGGGTAGACAGGAGAAGAGTTAAAAGAAAAAAAAAAGGAGGAAAAAAGAAGTGGGGGGGAAAAGGGAAAATAGATACATAAAAAGAAAAAAATAGAGAAAAGAAAAGGTAAAAGAAAGTAAATAAGAAAAAAATAAAAGGAGGGGCTGTTAAGAAAAAAATTAAAAAATTGTTATTTAGACATTGTTTAATAGAAATACACTAAAAATCAGGCACTCATGCACTCATAATATGGACAATATTATCAATTAATGATACTCTGAATGTATATAAAGTTCCGGTGGAACGTCATCGCAGTTTTTTATGATGCTTGCTCCGAAAGTAATGATTTTTATAATTTTATTTCAAGCCACGATATTCGAAGCAGATGACGGTGGTTTGGAAGCAGAGGTTGAAACTTCTCGACAATAATTGATAGTTATTTTTGCCTGCTTACAAATACAATTTGAGTGACGGACTGGTAAAATGGCGTCCAACAAAATGAAATCAAAGTGGTTAAAAACCAGTCCGTGAAACTGAATTTATTTCAACCATTCTCATTCACCGACACTTGCTGAATGTTCATGGGAACCAAAGAAAGGATGTGATTACAGTTGTGGTTAAAGCGTTTCAATATTGGTGACAGTGCTGTGCGTGACAAAACAAGTTCCAGGCGCCCCTATGTCGATTTATGCATGGCGTAGTGATTTTCATGTAGAAAATATGTTGTTTTGTAGCTGGGGTTAGTCTATAGTGAACAAAACAGGTTCTAGATTTAAAAATTCAAATGCTAAGCACTGGTACATTGATTTTGTTAGAAATAAACGAATTTTCACGAATTTACAAAGTTTGTTTAGCACACACAAAACTTACGAAATTTCACACTAGATGCGAAATGTTTTCGGCCAATAGAAAACTAGGAAACATCTAAAAAAAAAAAAGAAAAAATTCAAATAATCTTGAATTATCCGGAATAAATTCCTTTTACGGACCATTTTCGAGAGCCGACGTTTGTCGTCCAATGGAAAGGCCAGAATCACATCCGGAAGTGAATTCCAAATGACCTTTTCGAAATAAAAGACGGACAAGTTTCGACAGTCGCCAGAAAAAAGAAGACGAAAGTAATTAACACGTCCCTCGACAAACGTCAAGCAATCATTATTATTATCTCTATCTTTCTCCTTCACTTCTTTATTCTCATCTGCCTTTTCTTATACTTGATAACCGGACGGAACCCTTTCAAACTAAGCGAATACTTCAAAGATACTCCTACCCAAGAAACGCTCACACATACATACAGGCATACATACATACATACGTTCCTGCCTACGTACACATAAACTCATTCTTGCAACGACTACTACAAACATTTTAACGACCTTGTATCAACCAAAATACAATAATTTTATTTGTAAAAACGTTAATTTATATGTATATAAAGTTGTTGTTTCTATTTACAATTTGATTTTCTTGTTTTATACTCCTTTTATAGTGGGATATCTAACTAAAAAGGCCAAATCAAACTAATCTGTTTCAACACACATACACTTACCTATAACGGATAACACACTATAACTCTATCACAACCACCGAAAACTTTTCGGTGGTCGTGACTCTATCCAGTGGTGTTATTGTTTTACATGTTGTGTTATTTTTGGAGCATTTATTACATTTTCTTGAGACAAGATACACATTAATATCTATTATTTTTTACTGGCATTTGTTTCCAAATGACTTATTTCTCGTTGTATGCAAAAAAAAAAAAGAAAAAAAAGGAAGAAAAAAAAAGGAAGAAAAAAAGGAAGAAAAAATTCAGAAAAAAATCAGAATATATCCCTCATTCTATACTTTTACATATTTCTGAAATTAGGTATTATAATTACTGACATTATTTACATTATTCGGACTCTTGTAAGCTCCGATCTTCTTCAAGTGATTGAAATTTCGAACTGAACCCATTATTTCGATCACTGAGATAGATTGTTCTCGTTCCATGAGTCATGCCGCTTCCGGATGTCTTAGGCATCTATATTTAACTCAACTCTCTAAGCTTTTGTTCACCAGCCGGGTATTAAACTCACAACACTTTGGGTCAAGTTACTGGATCCAGCCAACGCTTTTATCTCCTGGGCTATTATCCCTGGTTTTAAGCAAAGAAAAAGAACTGCTTCTCTTTGTTATTTCCGTTTAAGTAATTCTTCATCAAACGAAGGAAATATCAAAATTCAGATTTGTAAAGGTCATCAAATGCTCTTATAAGGTTAAATAATAAAATTTTGCTATTAAGTTAAACCTTAAAACTCCGTCGTCTCTCGCCTACTTGTTTTACTCTTCCTTCAATAGAGAAGTGAATGCTACTTGCCCTCCTGATAGCCACTACGATATTGGATCGAAAAATGCGGTCAAATCGTAGAATTCTACCTGATATCGCCGAATCTGAGACACGTCCACAAACTGGGTTCAATGTTTTCATGTCCACCCATAATTGTAATTGTCATTTTATCATTTCCACTTTGAAAAAAAAAAAGAAAAAAAAAGAAAAATAGAAAGAAAAGAATGCGACTTCTTCTGAAACGAACCAAAGGACTCATTTTTAAAACTTTTATTATTATTACCATTGCTATTATTATTATTATTATTATTAGTAGTAGTAATAGTAATATTAGTAGTAGTAATAGTAATGATAATAATACTAATAACATAAATAATAATAATTGTAATAGTAGTAATAATGATTGTAATAATAATAGTAACAGTAATAATAATGATAATAGTAAGGGTAAAAATAATATTAATAATAGCAGTAATAGTAATAAAATAACTGTTTTTATAGAGAAAACATTCGGAGCTCATTCACAGAAACAGCGGTATGCGTTACAATGGGTTGAAATTTTGTAAAATCTTCATCTTAGAATAGGTTTTTAGGAAAGTAAATGTCTCAATTCCACTGTTACTGCTACTTCTAGTATTGATGAGAATTTTCTTTGAAACCTTTAGTGTCTGAATCTATTCAACCTGAACAGCGAAACAATTGCGCGAGAATTAGAAGTCTTGCCAGGATTCGACATTGGCGGCCACAATCTTAACAATACAAGATACGCAAATGACACAGTATTGATAGCAGACATGGAAAGGAAAATACAGGACTTCCTACAGAAGATAGCAAGGGAGAGCGAGAAGAAAGGACTAAACATAAACTTCAATAAAACTGAATGCATGGTCATCAACAAAAAATAAAAGCCTAAAATGCCAACTACAGGTCGGGGAATCTAATACTCACGGGATGGATAGAGGAGAGAAGAGACAGGAGAATTCAAGGCGAGACATACTTGATGGGCTTGAGCAAGTGGATGGTGGAACAGAGTTTAGCAGAGCGACAAGGGATTAGAATTAGTAGAAGTCCATGATCGACTACGCCCCAAAAGGACACGGCACATAAAGAAGTGTAGAAAGTCAACATCTTGATTATATCATTACTAGCAGTATAGCCCGGCGTTGCTCGGGTGTAATGAAAACTTTAAAACTAATCCATGGTCCTGGAGCTCAGACTCTTTGGACGTTGGCACGAAAGACTAAAAAGTAATAGTTGTTTCCAGTTACAGCGAAACCGTAGACTGAAAGAAAAATGAATGGATGTAAGTCAAATTTTGATTTCCTGGTATCGATATCAAATAAGTTTTTTTCGTCGTAAACTGAATTTTGAAGGCTAAATAAGTCCTCTGAGTAAATGGTATTATGGCTGAGACTAAGAACTACAATTATACATACTTAGAGCCAAACTCGAAGCAAAAACTAAAATAAAAGGTCTGAAAAAAATACAGACATACAGGCAGATAAACAGACACACAAACAAACATCTTGCCTTTTATATATATATATATATATATATATATATAGTGATGATCATCCACGTATACTGTCTTAATATGTATAGGAAAGAATATTAATAAAAAGTTTTGAATTTAAAAACGTACTTTTTTAAACAGTATTTGTTTATTTTTATAGTGTTTTATATTTCAGACCGCCCTCGGTCCTTCATCAGAAACAAGTGATTTTTAAATTAGAATTGGAAACGTATTTTTACGATGGCGTCCTAATACTTTTTTGTTTACATCACGTGGTGTCGATAAACCAATCAGCATGCGGCACGTCCGTTTGTTTATTTTCGGTAAACCAATCAACACGCGGCACGTCCGTGGAGAGAGTCTGTTTGTTTTAGACAAAAAATCTCTTGGAATATCTATTTTTTTGTTTATATCGCGTGGTGTCGATATATATATATATATATATATATATATATATATATATATATTATCGATTTTCTGCACTATTGTAAGAACTGCAACCTTGAAACTTCTGAATATCGTTTCTTATGTCTTTGTCTATGAGTGTATCAAATTTGATTAAAATCGGACCACTCCTTCTATAACCCGATTTTTTCGATTATCGATTTTCGATATTTATCGGGGGTACCTCGACACGAAACCTAGCTAAGAACACTCGCAGACGCTTATAGTACAACTGTGTAAATTTTCAAGAAAATCGGTTCATCCGTTTCGGAGTGTATAGGTAACGGACACACACACACACACACACACACACACACACACACACACACACACACACACACAGTTCCATTTATAAATAAGTTTAGATTTTCACTTCTACTTAAATATATTTTGCATTTTTGTTGCTGCTTGGAGTTTTCAAGTGATGTGATTTTTGTTATTTGGTAAAGCTCTTTAGCGCCAGTCTATAAGATCTTTTTTTTTTTAATCATATCACCCCAAGCAAGGCGGTAACGCCACTGATGTGCAGGGGGCTACATAAGAGTGAGAAGATTAGCAAAGAGAAAACCGGAAACCGCATCCTAAACAGGAAACAAGGGATGAGCCTCTTCACCTGTTAAATAGATGTGATCTGATGAAGGATTGTCTTCTTTAAGATTGGTGTGCTTGAAGATATTTTTTAATCACTGTTCTGTGAGAAAGACATTTATATATAGACGATAGTTTGGATATTTCTGATCAGTTTGGACGCCATATCGGAGTCTAATTCTGTTGAGGCTATTTGAGTTTGAAATCGTCCTTTGGGAATCAAGCTGACGGTGATCGTGCATTGCTTTTAGACTAGTTCACGTAACTCGTGTCTGCATTAGCCACATGTTCTTCGCTGGTACCAGACACAACGTCCACGTCTAGATAATTCGATTACTTGATTTTAAGGAAGGCAGGTTTTTCCAAATTCGAATATTGACGCAACATAATCTTCCTATCATCTAATTCAGTTCCACTTGGTGTTCTGCCGTCTTGAACTGTTGTGATGTAGGGTCTAGCAAGACACAATACTTAATTCGACAAAGTCAGTTGTGATAGGAGTGATATGTGATGAAGGACATTCCATTCTACAAAATATACACTATCGGCCAAAAGTATGTGGAGACTCTGGAATTGCTTAAAATTGAAGCTTGTCTGCTATTTTCAAAGCAAACTAGCTCAATTTGGGCCATTTATATTATAAATTAAAACTTAGGCTGCAAAAATTGTGGAAGAGTTCGTTTTTACTTATTAATATCTTAAAGTTGTATTTTGACTCATTTTTTGTGTATTTTATCTTTTTTTTGCTTTTGAATCATAAATACTAATTCTATATTGTAAATAATAATAATATTTTCGTGGGAAAGTAGTACGTTCAGAAAATATAGGGGAGGTAATTCAGTATTTGGCATATAAAATGTACGAAAATATTACTAAAAAAAAAAGGAAGAATAACTCAGAAACTTTATTCCGTACTGAATCGAACACAAAATCTAATCAGTTCGTGCCAGTCATGAGGCCAATCATCCCTGAAAGTTTCATCCGAATCCCCCCAGCGGGTCTTAAGATTTCTTGACCATGGAAAATCAAACAGACAAACGGGACCGAATACAATACCTCCACCTTAAGGCTGAGGTAAAAGTAATAACAATAATAAATTCATCCATTGCTGCATTAAATTTCTTTAAATCTTTAGCTCCTTTTTACCCAATCTGCTTTGGTTCTTAATAGTCTGGCGGGTATTACAATTTAGGTATCCCCCCTCTCTCTATCTATCTGCCTGTTTGTCTCTGTCTCTGTCTCTCTGTCTCTCTGTCTCTGTCTCTGTCTCTCTCTGTCTCTCTCTCTCTCTCTCTCTCTATATATATATATATATATATATATCCCAGACGTAGAATCGCCGACTGATGCTAATTCGGTCGGGTTTCAATCCTGGGTTAAAAGCAATCAGAGTCTAACCATACTGATGAGCTGTGATACAGCGAAAAGGATCTGTCTGCGGATGATATTATATATATATATATATATATATATATATATATATATATATAAACGCCATGCTATAATAGGTAAAATAGTTTCAGCATCCTAGTTTTGTAAGAGTTAATTAAATCAAAGTTATGGAACTTACTAATTATTAGATCTGGAGGGAGGTCTCAAATTTTTGGCCTATATTGTAAGTGCTGTTGGCGTAACAATACAGGAAAAGAGGGATACTAAAATCAGGCAGATCCAGAAAGTTAAACACCTGGGAAGTGTACTAACAGTGGACGGAAAGTGCGACACTGAGACACGAAGGCGTATTTTTATGGCCAAGGACGCATTCTGAGTAGAGTATTAAGAAATAAGAACCTTTCGCAAGAAACAAAGCAAAGGTTACTGGAGTGATATGTAATATCTGTTCTTCTATTTAGAAGCGAATGGTGGACAATCTCCTCAAAGATGAAGGAAAGACTTAAAGCAACCGGAATTGCTGAGGGGACCATGGACCAAATATAAGAGCATCGACAAGGTTTTGCAGAGAATGTAATCGAAAAGGAAACATACTTATCAGGAAGAGACAGCTGCAGTTTCTGGGACACGTAATAAGAAAGGGAGACTTGGAAAATTTGATACTCTCAGGGCGGTAGAGGGAAAGAGAGAAAGTGGAAAGCAGCGTGTAACATACTTGATGGACTTAAACAATTGGATGGCAAAGCAGTGTTTGGGAGAAAATAACAGGTCAAATCTATTAAGAGCAAAAAGAGACAGGAAGATGTGGAGAGCCATGATTGGCTGCGGCAAATAAAAGAAGAAAAGAAGTTCTGACCGAGTTCAGTTCTTCACACTATTACCTTTGGAAAAGGCATGAATCCGTTTTTTTTTTTTTAGCTATATGTTAATTAGTAGAGTTAATTAGTTAATTTTTCTAGTTTACCATAAGAGAACTCTGAATACCAACAGGAAAATACTCCACTATCTTTTCTAAGAAGACGTGAAAACAGATAATAAAGAAATCTGTGGAGAATCATGACTGTCTACGTCCTGAAAAGATATGACATTTTAAAATAAATGTAAATGCTATTGGCATAACGGTTATCGAAATGGAAAACATCCACAATGTTTGCTGACAGAATAAAGCAGCTCGCAAGTTCGGCACCAAAGACGCTCTACAAAAGTGTGCTAAATAGCAGCAAAACTTCCATCCCATCCTTTAATCAATAAATATGAGGTCTTCACGGTTACAGGGGACAAGGCTGAGTGCTTTGCTCGCAGATTCTCCTCCAACTCCTCACTTAAGTCGTCTGGAATAATCACACCCTACTTCCCACCTAGAACTGAGGCTAAACTGAGCGACGTTTACATCACCCCCTCGCTGGTCTCTAAAATAATTTCAAAACTTGACCCCCCCCCCCAATAAGGCGAGCAGAGGTGACGGAATCTCAGTCATCGTCTTAAAGAAATGTTTCCCTGAACTCGCCTCTGTCCTCTCCAAACTTTACAATTACTACCTCTGCTTCTGGCTTTCCTGTCTGCTGGAAGCCCTCATCTCTGGTTCCTATTTTTAATAACTCAGGAGAACATTCAGACCCCTCCAATTATTGCTCTATCAAACTGATTTTTTGCAAAGTGTTCGATGCCATCATTAATGGTGAAGTGGTTCAACATCTCATAGCCCACTGCTTGTTCTCCGACAAACAGTATGGCTTCTGCTTTGCCAGGTCTACCGCTAACGACCTTCACTGAGTACATATACCAGGCTCTTGATAAGAACAGCAAAGCTCGAACTGTTGTCCTGGATTTCTCCGAACCATTTGACAGAGTGTGGCACGCTGGCCTTCTGCTCAAAATATAGGGCGATGATATATCTGAATGCTTGTTTGACTTAAATCGTTCCTATCGAATCGCGTAATGAAAGTCGTATTCAACGAGCATGCTTCCAGATCCTATCATACGAACGCGAGTATCCCTCAAAGCTCTATCCTAGCTCCTACACCTTTTTTGATTTTCATCCACGATCTCCCTGATGTAATCAGATCCCAAGTAGGCATCTACGCTAACGACACTACCATTTACTCCAGCCTCGCTAAGAAATATGCCGAGGCTGATAAAACAAACCTTGTTGCTGCTTTCGAAAAAGCCCTCTAGTCAGTGGTGGACTGGAGTAAGAAATGGCGCGTAATTTTTAATACTTCCAAAACGAAGCTGCTATCCTTTAACCACCGCCGAAAATCTTTCCTACCCACCATCAGCATGGATCATGCTAGTCTCCCTGAAAGTAATACACTACGCTCCTCGGATTCATTATCTCAGCTAACCTGAAGTGGAACGACTACATTGAATTAATAGCGAAATCTACTGCTAAGAAAGTCGGGTTTCTGTGTCGAGCCAAGAACTTTTTCTCTTTTGAATCCATCATGCACATGTACAAATCTACCATCCGCCCTTGCATTGAATACTGCTGTTATATCTGGTCGGGCGCCTCTGCTGTCCTTCTTTGGTTTCTCGACAAAAATCCAAAAGAGAATCTGCAATGTATTCGATCCTGACCTGGCGGCCCGACATCAGTCTCTCTCTCACCGACGAGATGAGGCTTCCCACTGTTTCTTCTACAAATACTTTCATGGATTCTGCTCCTACGAGCTTAGCTCCTTGGTGCCCCCCCACCACCTGCGCGAATGTACTCGAGCTACTAGACTAGCAATAAGATCCCACCTTCACTTTGAAAACAATCAACTGTAACCACAACTTCTACTCTATCAGCTTCTTTTCTCGCACTTCCTGTCTGTGGAACTCCCTTCCGTATTCTTGTTTCCCTGATAGCTACAATCTCCAAGAGTTTAAAGGAGAGGTCAACTGTCATTTCTTATCTCCTTGATTCCAGTCCTTTTTCTCACTAATTTCCTCTCACGCAGCTCTCTTCACACCAATGTACCCGTCCTTCTTTTACCCATTCTCTGACACCTGCTGTGACATGCTCTCCTTTCTCTTCACTCTTCTATTGCGTAACACCCGCGTACTAGCGGCAGTATTGCCTTGCTTGGGGTGAGACGATTATAAGAAAAACATACGCAAAATTAAAAAATCGCTGAGTCGAGTTCAAAATTCGGCCTGTACTGTTCGACTTAACTTCGCACCAATGTCTTTTGAGGAAAAATATTAGTACCCTCCTATATAACTCACTATGACGAAAATAATAGGGCAGTGTTAGTCCCTTAGTATAAAAAGCAGTAAAATGAACATTGGGAAAATGATAGATCTCTGTTCTCTCTCAACTATAGATCGGACAGACTACATGTCGGGAGCAACCAGTTGAGAAGAAGAACAAAACGAAATTAAAAACCAGGGACGGGCTCTTTCATGCTATATTGCTTTGCTGCTACAGATGAAGTACATATGATGACCATACGGTTCTTATGTGTTACGAGACTCTTGATCGTAATCCTATAAGTTTGGTTAGTTTGCACCACTAATGAAAGGAAAGTTAATTCAACTTTTGCCCATTTTGCTTGTCGGAATCGGAGCCCAGAACGGCGAAGATATGATTGACAAATATATCTGGCCGTGGAGGGTGTCTGTGAGACAACCAATGATTGAAAGGCGATAGCCGGCAAAGATACGATTGACTGAAAAAGCAAAAATGTTTAGGAATTCTGGGGTTACATAAATCTATGGGTTTTGGCCGAAGAAAGAAGAGAGAAGAGAGAGAGAGAGAGAAGAGAGGAGAGAGACAGAGATACCAACTGGTTGAAGAAGCAGAGACTGGCTAACGACTCCCTACAGCTCCTTCGTATGTGCAAGATCTCTCTCCGGCTACCCTCCTATTCCACACAACTGTCACTGACGAAGAATGAAAGTATAAGATTATATCTTTATATGTATGTGTTCTGTCAAGACGATCGTTGTTTTCCAAATCCAACGGCAGTAGATAACATACACGATTTGGTGCGCAATGACTTGCTGTGTGTGTGTATTGTTTTTTTTGTTTTTTTTTAAATAGATTGGTAATGAACCTAGTTACCACCTACAAAATCACTAGAAGATCGTGGTAGCAGACGACATCAAGGAGTGGTAAGTGACTTCTCGTTTTAACTGTGTGTACTCTGCTCTTGTGTTTATTATAAAAAGTTGCTAGTTTAAAAAAAAATTAAGATGGAACAGCGTACTTTTTCTGATTTCGTGCAGAATCTGACCGTGGCGTTAAAAAATTTGGCTTCTTCGAACATATTAAGCAGGTTAGTACGCCCGGCAAAGAGCGCTTGCGTGGGAGTTGACGGAAGAAATGAAGTCGTTTTGAAGTGAAGAAATATTTTCGACCTCTTCCAGTAATTGAATGCTTTTTTAAAATAATTTTTCATTTGGTAGAAACCATTTAATTCACATAGACAAATCTTGGGTAGTTTGCAAAAGCATAATCTCAATTTGAAATCAGAGTTCTTTTACCTGGACTTCAAAATTAGTGAAGAGAGAATACAGCCAGATTTCGATATAGTCAAGGCTATAAAATCAGTTTCGATTCCAACCAATGTTAGGCAAGTGGGGATCTTCATTGAAATGACTTCCTACATATACATTAAGTTAAATATTATTTAGAATGTAACGGGTCCATTTTTTAGACTAAGTTAGTTGGAACTGTAGGTGATACGACTAATCCTCCAAGCAAACCGCATGCTCATCATCAACAGATAGAATCAGGTCCTTAGGCAATTTTTTCGTTTTTTTTGTTGTTGTTTTCTCGGTCAGACTATGAATGACATTTACTGCAGATAATGGTAGATTTCTGTGTTCAAACATAATAATTTTAAAATTAAGAAGTTCCATGTGTGACATTAAACTCGAGCAGAGACATGCATGGTGCTTATCAAAGGTCATTTATCCGATGTCAATTTGTAAATTAGGGCGCGGTTACCATCTATGCTCGTATGGTCGTACATCGAGATGTCTACTGGCATGATAAAACACGGAGAAAAACGAACTTTTGAAACATTACAGAATTTTCTTCTGGCGTGTGTGTTCTTTAAAAAAGCAAAAAGAAAAATACAGGCATGAACATTGTTAGCGTTACCAATTTCGGCAACTCGATTTTATTTTCCAGAAAAGAGAAAGACTTAATTTTGTTTTGCATGTTGTTATATGTATATGTTTTTGTACAATTGCCTCGGCTGTTTGGAATGATGGGGTGGAGGAGAGATGCACTTAAAATGTTTATATGTGAACATTTTGAAAAATGACATGGCGAGGAGTGTAATATTACCTTGAACGGCAAAGATATAATTGACAAATAAATCTGGCTTCGGGTCTTGGCGGGTTGCAACACAAAAGGAAAAACACAAGCGACAACCAGCTTGAAAGGCGATAGCCAACAAAGATATGATTGAAAAATATTCGGCCGTAAATGGTGGCGGCGGGGTGCACCAGCAAAGGCAGGAACACAAGATCAATCATCAATAGTAAATGACGTCAATTAAGCAACAAAACCCAAAAAGCAAAAATGGGTAGGAATTTTGGGGTTACATAAGTCTGGGGTTTTGACCAAAGACAGAAGAAAGAAGAGAAGAGAAGAGAGAGACAGAGAAATCCTCGCTGGCTGAAGAAGCAGAGAATGGCTAACGACTCCCGACGGCTCCCGCGTATGTGCGCGTTCTTTCTCCGGCTACCCTCCTAATCCACACAGCCTTGACCGACGGAGAATAAAAATATAAGATTATATTTTTATATATACGTGCTCTCGTTGTTTGTTTAGTGGATCGTTGTTTTCCAGATCCAGCAGTGTAATATAACAGCCTGAGATGGGTTCCGTTAGACTATCGTCCCGAAAACACACCCAATGCTGCCACGGCTGCAGTACACGTGATATGTAAAAATTATTTTTCTGTATTTCAACTGAATGGTAATTATTTTTTTAACATTTTATTGAAAAATATTTTCACGGTTAAATTTTTTTCAATTATAAGTTTTTGTCGCTATTATTAAAGCGAAATCTTTGTATTTAAATTATATAAACGCTTAATCCTGACGGTTTTAGGATTTATTCCAAAAGTTCCTTATTTGGAATATGGGCGTTTGTTTTGGTCTTAAGTACAAATTTAAATATGTCGTTGGAATTGAACGCTTCCATAGACATATGTACTAATTTCAAAATCTGTCGCAATGCGGAATAATTAGCGTCTTAATTAATTTCGTAATAGTCAGCTTGTTAAAATATTAACAGAATGTATCTGAACGTCACTTGTAAAGGACGTGTTTCAGATCTTCTCCGATCACTCTTTCGGATATTTCGAAAGAACTCGTTATTTAATAAGATGCGAAAGTATTTATTTTCGCAATTTAATAGAGATAGAATTGTATTGTAAATAGCTATAGATGTATTACAAATGCCCTCTATATCAATATTTATAAATATTAACTGTATTATGCCTATAATATAAAAGTCACTTAAATATTTAATATAATAGGGTGAATTTAACCCATTGTTTACATTATGCTTATTTAATTTACGTATATATTATTTTAGAAAAAACATCGGTAAAGTTTTTTCTATGTGTAAAATCTTAAATATAATTAAATACTGAGCTTTTAATAATACTGTCTTTTTTTATAAGTAAAAGGCAATGTAATTAAGTTTCCGTTTTAAGTAATTTACGGAAAAGTTTTTAACAACTGGTTTTCAACCAGTCAAAGGGAAATAACTTACAACTTCTCAGTAAGTCTTTCTTCTTAACTAATTGTAATATTTATTTTTCGTTAACATTTTGTAAATATCTGTTACGACGTTTATCATATTTGCTTAAAGAACCTTTTAAGCAGACAATCTATTGTATTATTACTGTATTTTTGACATTAATAAAGATTGTTTTTTGGACTGGACCCTCGGAATTTATAATTCTTACTTCGATAACTGTAATTTCATAAAACCACAGAAAAGTTTTTTTTATAATTAATATTTCTCTCAGATACCGCTACGGTTCTTAATGGGTTACAAGACTCTTGGTCGTGATCGTGTAAATATAAATTGGGTTAATGTGTGTTTTTTAATGAGAAGAAAGCCATTTCAAAGTTAAGTAACTCTCTTGTAATTTGTGTAGAAGAGAAGATTATTTACCTCCTGTGGCAAAGCGAGCACGTATATGCTTGGCGTGCAAAACGTGTGAAGGAAAGGAAAAAAACATATGACCCTAACACCTTAATCTAAGAAAGACACGGTCTCGGAGCTAGGAGAATTGGAGAGAGTGGTTGGACGTATGCAAATGTTTCGTGAGATCAGCTCGACATAAAAACACCGTGCGAGAAAAAAAAAAAAAAGGAGACAGATGCTTGTGAACGTGTTGCCGCGTATACGGAAAGGCTTTGTTAAACGGTAAAAATATTACTTGGGTCAGTTGATATCTGGTTGTTGAAAAAGGTTTACCATTTACAATGTAGAAAAATAGAGGCATCTAGAGAAAGACGAAAGGATGAAAATTAATTTTTATTTTCTAAAAACGAAGATATGTTATTTACCTTTATTCCAACCTTTTGAATGGATGTTGAAAAGAACTGTCTCTAATCACAAGACAAGAGCACATTTTTCCTGTCTGATGTCTACGAAAAGTCTGCTCTAAAAAAAGAAAAAAGTAAAAAAACAAGAGCTCCGTTGATTGGCCGTTATGGTCACATGAGTGAAGCAATCACGAGGCATATTAATTGGAGACAAGGAAAGTTATTGCAGCATTTTCCTTTTTTTATTAAATTTCTTGAAATTTTGTCAAAAATTGAAAATAATTGCGTCTAAAAGAGCCAATGGACATAATGATTCATGACTATTAAAAAATCTCTAATTCTTGATAATTCTATAAAGTTAATGTCATAGATTTAAAAAAAGGAGACGAGTCACTTTCCTAGACTGCATTCGTGTGAAGTGATCACGAACTACCTTAGAATGAATTTACGCTTGCCCAGAAACAAGAAAAACTGATTGATAAAGAAGAAGAAGAAGAAGAAGAAGAAGAAGAAGAAGAATGGTGATGATGGTGATGATGATTTAGTGGAAGAAAAACGAGGTGAACCAATTCAAAAGTAACTTCTCTTGACCGGACTAGGGAATACGTGTTAAGAGAACTACTGCTCGAGAATTCAGTGTTAGATAGCTAAAAGAGAAAAATTATTTTTATTTTAGACACCGTTTTGGATATGTCTTCCCCCACCCCAAACGCACTATAAGTCAGAAGTATAAATACCAGATAAATTATCTAGGTCTTTTTAAGAATTAAAATGACGCTACTAGAAAGGCGGGGGGGGGGTCGTAATTATATTATTGTACGATCGCATAAAACAATAAAAGAAAAAAAGAAACTGAATCTTAGTGAAAAAAAATAGCAATTTTCTTTACTGAATCTTTTTTTTTTCGTATTGATTGTCAATAAAAAAACAACGATGGCGAATGATGTATTTGAAGATATACATTTCCTTTGCTTTTCGATTGGTCAAAAATAAAACTGAATATAATCACTTGATTAAGAAAAAACAAAACTGAAAAATAATGTGAGCATTTATTTACTACTCAGCAGCGATTGTTTTTTTCATCACACAGTAATGCTAGCTTTCTCTCAAAATAACATTCGATCGTGAAGTCACATGGTGGCGTTCAATACTGCAATCACATGACGGCATCCAATTTATGAAGTCTCGTGACTTATCAAGCAAAATCTCGTGACACACGCCCTACTACTTAACGAAACTTATTAATGTCTGGCATAAGATCACAAGCATTGAACACCAACTGAAGATCACATTTTCTAAACAGTTGTGAATGACTGATTGTCTAATACTTTAAACACTACCTTTCTGTCTGTCTGCCACTCTTTTTCTTCTTCTTCTTCTTCTTCTTCTTCTTCTTCTTCTCTCTCTCTCTCTCTCTCTCTCTCTCTCTATATATATATATATATATATATATATATATAAACTTCGGACAGTTTATCCACAACTTCAAACATATTGCTCAACATCTTATCTAAAAGTTGAAAAAGATATAATAAAAATTAAACAGGCAATGTCGCTTCTTTTAAGGAAACTTGTTTGGATATATATCCAAACAAGTTTCATATATATATATATATATATATATATATATATATATATAAGTAAATAAATCAACTGCATATACGCCTGTTTAGCTGTATCACATCAGCTTGATTTTATGCCGCCTCAAGCCTGGACCAAAACGTGACTGATTTACCAGCAGCCAGAGATTCACGCACCAAGCCATCGGCAGACGTTCGAGAGAGGAAAATTTCAAAGTGCATAATATATTTACACCAATGTAAATTCGCCAGCAGTCGAAAGTGCTCAATCTCGAAAGAGAGCATTTCATAAAGCCATAAATAACTACTGTTTATCAAAATTTCCACACCCTCCCTAAAGTGCTCAATCACTAGGGAGAGCACAATAAATAAATAAATCTACTTGTATACAGGCCTGTTTCGCCGTATCACAGCTGATCAATGCAGCTAAATTCAATGATCGCTTCAAGCCAGGACCGAATCCCGACTGATTTACCCACCAAGCCATCAGCGGACGTTTGAGAAAGGAATATTTCAAAGCGTGTAATGTAGTTACACTAATGTTGGTTGGTTTGTTTTATGGCATATCAACCTCGGCGGGTCATTCATTGCCAAGTAAATTTTATTTATCTATTGCTGGTAATACCTTTTTTCTTTCAACAATTTATTGTTGTTTTTATATAAGTTTTGTGTCTAGTAATATTTTTTTCCTTTTCGAGTATTTTTTTCTTTTCGCGTACTGACCAGGCTCAACGTTACTTAACTTCGGTGATCGAGCGAGAACCGGTGTATTCAACGTGATATGGCCGTAAGCCGTAAGCCTTTATACTAATGTAAATATTATCCTACGTCTATAGCACAACTCGGAGAAGCAATCATCAGGTGCATATCATATTATGAACTGACCGCTTTGGGATTTGAATATTTGGTTCTCACGTTGTTCATGGTAGTTATATATTATAATGCTGAGATGGTATTTTTAATTATATAATTTAATTTTGATATATTTGTTTTATTGCATTGAGCACTGTTTTATTAACACCAGAAAATATTTATATATGCGTGTACTTGTCTGTTTATGTATATTTATCGATATCCATCTTTACATTCGTCCCTTTTAGTACAGGACTATTATCTTCTTCTATGTGCTATGTTCCTTCAGGGCGGAGGCGATCATGGCTTTCCACATCTCCCTATCCCTGGTAGCTCTTAGCACGCTTTGTCCTGTTACCCAACCCAAACCCCACTCTGCCATCCACCTGCGCAGGCCCTTCAAATATGTTATCCGCTGCTTTCTTTTGTCTCTCTTTCCCCTCTATCTGACCTGTGAGTATCAGATTCTCCAAGCCTTCCTTCCTCATTACACGTCCCAAGAACTTCAGCTGTCTCTTCCTGATGCTCAGTATTAATTTCCTTTTCGTTTCCATCATTTCTAAGACCTCATCATTGCTCACATGCTCGATCCATGATAATCGCAGTATCCTTCTGTAGAATCACATTTCAGTTGCTTCAAGTTTTTCCTTCATCTTTGATGATATTGTTCAGCATTCACTGCCATATTGAAGGGCAGACATTACATAGCAATCCAGTACTCTCTTCTTTGTTTCTAACGAAGTTTTCCTGTCTCTTAATACTCTACTCCGCTCCTGGAATGCATCCTTGTGCTTTTGGATCTCAGGAATATAAATGTATAGTAACTGCTGTGACCACAAAGTGAGGGATCAGTTTATATATTGTTTGCAATATGGAACTGATCCCCCACTTTATATCCAGTATGCTTCTGTAGGACCACATTTCAGTTGCTTCAAGTTTTTCATTCATCTTTGATGATATTGTTCAGCATTCACTGCCATATTGAAGGACGGACATTACATAGCAATCCAGTACTCTCTTCTTTGTTTCTAACGAAATTTTCCTGTATCTTAATACTCTGCTTAGCTTCTGGAATGCGTTTTGGCCAAGTACTTAAATTTTTGTACTTGCTTGATTTTAGTATCCCGAACCTGTAATTGGCATTTTGGGCTCCTCTATTTGCTGATGACCATACATTCGGTTTTCTTGTAGTTTATTTGTAGTCTTTTCTTTTGACTTTCTCCATCCACCTTTTTTAGGAGGTATGATAGTTTTCTTTCGGTGTCAGTAATCATCACTGTATCATCTGCGTATCTTATGTTGTTCAGATTGTGGCGAATGACGAATCCTGGCATGTTGAATAGATCCGGTGAAAAGACATATCCTTGTCTTACATTCCTTTCTATCTTTGTATATCTGCTGAATTCATTTCCTGTCCATATGCAGTCGTTTTACTGCCAGTAGAGCTTCCTGTTTACTCTGATGTCTTTTCCAGAATATGTCGAGGTTGCTGAGCATTTCTATCAATTCCTGGTGGCGTACTTTGTCGAACGCCTTGGTATAGTCTACAAAACACAGGTAAACTTCTTTTTTCATTTGTATCGGCCTTTCTGATAGCATCCTAAGCATAAATATCTCATTCCTTGCTCCATTGTCCTTGACAAAACCGCACTGTTTTTGTCCTATTTCCGGTCTGTTTCTGCTTCTCGCTCTATTCATCAGGACTCGGACAATGAGTTTCGTTATGTGACTCATCAAACTGATAGGTGCAATATAAAATTTATCCCTTATAATCGTCACCGAAATATGTAACTAATAAACTTTTACTACTCCACCAAAGACGTCATGGTCTCCGGTAAAAGATATTGCAATTGACCCTGTTACATAAAATCAAAAGCGTCATAAAAAGGATGAGGTGGAAACTCTTCTTCTCCAAACACAAAAACGAACAGTGCAACCGAATTGAAACCGAATATTATGGATTTAAATCCCATCCCAAAATATACCACCGGTTGACAAACAACTGTCTGATTTATTCTTGGTGATTACCAAAATCAAATTAATTAATACCACCAATTCATATGCAACAAAAAATGCGAAAAGACATGTCTACGATAGAAAAAATCTGATAAGATAAATACCAAATCAGATAAGACGGGCAACCATTATTATATCGACGGGGATCTATATCATAAATTCTTCAACGGAGAAATAAAAAAATATAAAATGGCGCCTAACAACCGAGAAAAGATCATCAACAGCGAAGCCCAAAAAATAGCTACTGAAAATTACACAAGCAACAGGCATGCATCATGATCAAAGACCACCAAACAAATTATCTAAACAACCAAGAATACCGACTACTCAGTCTATCTGAAAACAATATCGAAAAAAACCAAAAAACCAAAACAACAACAACAACAACAACAACAAAAAAGAAAACAGCAAAACCATCGTGAAAAAAATACGAAAAATGCTTTAAGAATCAACCAATATTGAAATATAGCCGAAGCTATAGCAATTTTTTTTCACAATAAAAAAGAAAAAAATCTGTCAAACAGTTTGATATTTCTGACTTTAACCGTCTATCACTGAAATAATGGCTGCTTTAAATTTAACAAAAAAAACTGCCCCGTCAGTTGCTGAGACATAAATAAACAAGCACAAATCCTATATTATTTTATGATGGTTGTCTGTGCACTAAAAAAATAACCCAGATTTGCTCATTGCTATGACATATATATATATATATATATATATATATATATACTTAGTGCTGTGAATATTTGTTAAATTAAATAAATTATTATATTATTATTATTATATAATATATATATATATATATATATATATATAGTGCTGTGAATATTTATTATAAATAAATTATAAATATTATATTATATTATTATAAATAATATATATATATATATATATATAATTAGTTTTTGGTCATAATAAAATTAGACTAGTACACATTTGTGCTAAAAAGTGTTCAATACAATTATTTTGTAGAACTTTTGAATATTCTTCATTTGTAAACGAGTTATTACGCGACCTAGGTTTCTACCATATTGTGTCTTCAGGTTATTTGCAATAACTAAAGTAGTATCCTTGGTAATTTGTAAGGTTAAATCTACGGGGGATCGTAATCTGACGAGAACTCAATGTTACAATTTAACAGAATATTATAATGAAAATAAATTAGACGAATTTACAAATTCATTGGTGATAATTTATTTCGTGAATATTTTATAAAAAATATTCAGCTCCTCAGACCGAATATTTTTACGAAAATGAAAGGGTTAGATTCATCCAGACGAAAGAAATCATGGGGTGAAGGGGAAGAAGGAAAATATTTTATCGATGGGAGACGGGGTTAGATATACAGCGTTAATTTTTAAACGCGGATCTCACAACTTGATTGCCGCATTTCTATCCCAGGCGATAAGATGACCTTGGATTGAACTTTTAGTTGGCCATTCTCAAATAACAGTAAAGTTAGGGGCCGTATTTTAATTAGAAGAATTAAATTGTTAAATTTTTATATTAATTCCGACGGCAATAATATCTTCATCTTATAAATGATAAATGTTTTATGACAGTAATTTTACTAATAAGTATGATAACAATGTTAAAGATGTAAAAAAAAAAATATTATTCTTAATAATAATAACAATAATAATATTTTAAAAAAATTGTTATTAAAAATAATAACTAATAAAAATAGATTAATAAATATAAAGTCGTTAAAGGGGTATTACATGAGTGTTATATGAACACAGTAGAGGGCCGTTTTAAGGGGCTTAAAGTATATACTTATTTGTGTAGTGAACAAAACAAGATCTAGATTAAAAATTCAAATGCTATGCACTGACTTTATTATTTTGTTAGAAATTAAAAAAAGACTCGAATTTGCAAACTTTACTCAGCACACACGCAAAAGCGAATCTAAAACAAAACTCGTGAAATTTCATACCTTGATGCGAAATGTTTTTCAGCCAGTAGAAAACTTGGAAACATCTAAAAACAAAATTCAAATTCAAGTGAATTCCCAAATGATCTTTTCGAGCCCCACAAAAGAAATAAAAGACGGTCAATTTCGCCTGTTGTCAGAGAGAAGGAGAAGATCCTATTAACACGTCAAGCAATCATTATTATTATCTTTATCTTTCTCTCTCACCTCTTTATTCTCACGGTTCACCCGTCTGCCTTTTTTATACTTGATAACCGAACGGAACCCTTTAAGACTAAGCGAATACTTCAAAGACATTCCTACCCAAAGATAACACGCATACATACATACATACATACATACATACATACATACATACATACATACATACACACAAGTTACTACTAAGAACTCTTGATACCCTTAACTTCTTGCTACTGTTTCTCATGTACATTTAACTTCTATCAAATTCATGTTATTCTTTTCTATTAATAAATTTCTATTTAAACATGCATAAGGTATACTTTTATTATTTCAAAAATCCACCTTCTGATAACCTTCTGATAAAATCTTAATTTGTGGGAATTTCTCTTGCTCATTAACCTCTAACCCATCACAGTGTTTAACCGGAGCAAACCTAAGTGTTTGTATGCACCATTCTTTGATTTACTTTGTCTTCATATGGTAAAAAAATAGTGAGGTTTGTGAATTGGCCTTGTACCAGACATAGCTGACCGTACCAACTGCTACAGTGGTGACTTATACTACCACATTTGAATAGAAATATTTACTTGCACACCTACTTGTTTATAACTACATAAATACTTATATGTATATATATACTCACATGTAGATATGAAAAAAGAAGAAATTATATAAAAAGCTAACATTTAAACAATGAATGAAAAAAAAAACCTATAAAAAACTTAAAGAAAACGAAAAATATTATAATTAAAAAAAGGGACAAGTCTAATATTTTTTATTATTTTAAATAGGACTGACTATAACAAAACAAAATTGATTGCATCCTAAAAAAGCACAAATTTAACAAATATTCTAACATTCTTCAGACACAAATAAACAAAGTATTTGTAGTTAATAACGTGGAAATAGGATAAATGAAACCGTACAAAATTGTGGGCGAATATCATTTCGGCTATTTAAATTTTACAGTCCATAAATTAAACTCGCCCGTAATCTCAGAATATATGTTATCTAAAACTATAAATGAACTAATCTAACCATACTTATATAATAAATTTTGCATAAGTTCCATTAACGATTGTCTTGGCATACTATATTCTAATAAACCTAACAATGTCATTCCAATATCGTTAGATGTTGAAAGTCTGTTTACTAACACACACCACACACACACACACACACACACACACACACACACACACACACACACACACACACACACACACACATATATATATATATATATAATTATATAATCAATTCAATCTAAGTAAGGCAGTACTGCTACCGGTGCGCAGTGGGTTACACAAGAGGAGAGTGACGAGAAAGAGGAACATGTTACATGAGTTGTTAGAGAATAAGCAAGAGAAGGATGAAAACACTGGTGTGAAAAGAACTGCATGAAAATGAAGTGGAAAGAGAGAAGAACATGATACAAGGTTATCAGAGAAAGGATGGGAGTCAAGGATATAAGAGATGGTAATTGACATTGCATTTAAATTCTTGGAGAATGTAGCTGTCAGGGAAGCATGTATACGGAAAGAAATTCCACAGGCGGAAAGTGCGAGCAAAGAAGGTGTTCGAGTAGAGGTTGCGGTTACACACACACACACACACACACACACACACACACACACACACACACACACACACACATATATATATATATATTATTGTAATATTTTTTATAACTGTTTATAATGAAAAAAATTATATCGCTACACAAAATCTTTCATATTTCAGTACTATGAATTGTACTTCGTCAGACGATGATTGGTAACTGGTGATGAAAATGATTCTTATGTAAAGTTAAAAACAATTCATTGCCTTTGTTCCGGCAGTTAAAGGGTGAAACATAAGGTCAGAATTAAAAATTTTCTTGTTGGTATATCTCGATTAAATTTGTGGGTATGTCTCGCGTTTTAATTCTGAACTTATGCCCCACCACCTTTAACTTGAAAATATTGCAATAATAATATATTGCTCTACTCTGTATTGAGTATTTTTAAAAGGTAAATGCTACGTACTGTGGGTTTTTACTCCATTTGTTCTTACTCTAACTCAGTTAAATATACGCTCTCACACCCTGATTGAGCATTCTGGAAGAATGGTAGATTTTGAAAAACTGTAGCTACTCTGGCATGTACGCACCGCTCATTCAGTAATGAATTAGAGCACTCTGGCTATTGGGCGTGTATAATGATAATATACATGTTAAAAAGTCTGTCTTCTTCTACCAAGCGCCCATAGCCCAGAGGTAGAATCGCTGACTGACGCCACTTCGGTCGTGTTTCAAACCTAAGTTAAAAGCAATCGGAGTCTAACCGTACAGATGAGCTGTGATACTCCAAAAAAGATCTGTCTGCGGATGACTATATATATATATATATATATATATATATATAGCGTGTATTATCAAAAATAATTTTACGAATGTTGAGCGCGGGCTTTTCACATTAGAACAAAGACAAATGTCCATATAAATATATGTCTGTAAATCCTTCGTTCTTGTGTTATTAAGTTTAAAGTTTACAGTAGACGCTGTTTAAATGTACAATCCAAGATCAAATCCGAAAAATTCTTATTATCAAATTTGTAGTACTACGGATTCCGTTTCAGAAACGCGACGATAAACAGCAGCAAAGGTTGGATGACTCGGCTGCCTTCGGTCTAGAAACGCAATCTCATACAACCTTACAGCTATGCGTTTATTACCATTCGTGCGTGCGTATGAATGAATCATATCTGCCTGTTCATGATATGGATATCCTGCTATTGTTATATACAGGTTCTTCCTTAATCCATAATTTGTGGGGTCATTGATCCTGGCTCAACCACACGACGATAAACAGCAGCAAAGTTTAGATGACTCGGTTGCTTTCGGTCTAGAAACGCAGTCTCATACAGACGTGCATTTATGCGGCCATTACCATTCGGGCGGCCGTATGTAAAAGTCATATCTGCCTGTTAACGATATGAAACTTGTCCTCATTCTCGTTCCCATATTCACGACATTTCAACCATTGTACACTCCAGCCTTCTTCAGGTGATTAGAATTTCGAACTAAACTCTTTACTTCGTCTACTGGGGCAGACTCTTTTAGTTTCACGTGCCATGTATACTTTTATGTTTACAAAGATTTAGAACGAAGTGTATGTCTTCTCTATATCATTACACATAGTATGAACCTAGGGATAGAGTTGGAACAATTGGTTGCAGCTAGGGATAGATGATAGATGAAGTGTAACTATAGCATTTGATTTTGGAATAAAGGCAGGAGAAGGTAACCATAGTTTTACAGCTTGGGATAGATGCTCCGTGAAGATTAAACCTAGAGTCGGGACTTAGGAAAGATTATGAAAAAAATATATCTTACCAAATCTAAGTTCTTGTGCCAAACACAAAATCCCTAGCTAATATGAAAAGAAAGTCATACTAGGCACAAAATTACAAACAAGACTCAATCACTGCGTAAAATTTTAAACGGAAAAACATTTATCACACAATTACGAAAAATGTATAAATACACAATTTGCACAAAAATTCCTTTCGTGCGCCTATTAAGGCAGTATAAGAATTTCTGATAAAAGAGTTTACCGTCGAAAAATGAGAAAAACTACAGTTTGAAAAAAGACAAGGATTTTGAAAAAGACAAAATGAGAATACAATTCAAGACGTCAGTATTAAAACAAAGGTGCAACCACCTTTAAAAAAAACAAAAGCACCTATTATACTGGTTCCATAAGCATCTCTGAGACATATAATATTTTTAAAAAGTCCCTTTTAAAAACACACAGTTCATGCTTGGAAAAATTTAAATTCGTTTTCGTTCTTTCTTGTCCAACCCCAGGAGAATTTTCTCTAGAACTTCACATTTCTTTAGCCTCTCTGCACCCGGCTGATATCTGGTGCGTGCTTGATGCACTCTCCTTGATGTCAAATTTCTTCTATTCCTTATTGTTGATTTACTTTGTCACCTTGCTGTCAACATGTCTTCTAGCATTTACTGACCTGAGCTCTAAATATTTGGTAAAATTGGGCTCACAAGCCTCACCCCTTTGTTGGGTTGTGACTGCAGCTTGAGACCATGTCTCTCCTTAGTGAGGATATATGAAAAAATAATTTTCCATAAACTGGAAATAGATCCATCACAATTTTGGCGGGTTTTAACCACTGAGCCGAGAAGATATACCAGTATAACACCTTTTAGCACAAACCGTCTAGCTTTTATAAAAATACACTTCTATCAAAAGAACGTTTGCTAAAAACAACCCGGATGGTTAAACATTTATTCAAGAATAACATTTTTAAAGGTTGTAAAATATTTTTTGTATAAGATTAACCCTAACACTAAGGGTAGATATCGAAGTTAAGCAACGTCAAGTCCGGTCAGTACCTGGATAGGTGACCACTTGGGAATAAAGTGCCGTTTTGTAATGGATAATGGTTTAGAATTGTTAATCGGAGAGTCGAATTCCAATTTCCGTTAGGTTCGTTATCTTCACTTGTGCGCAAATACCATTGGATCCACTTCCCACAGCTATGGGTTAATTAAATAAAACTTGTATTACTATTATAGGGTTGATAAGCGGTAGAAAATGAATTAATCTAAGGACAGATATTATGCACAGTTAAAATCTAGGGATTAAATTAGGGTAAGAAGTTCGAAAAAATAAAACCTGCTTGTAGAGCAAGAGATAGACGTTAGGTAAAACATAAATTGGAGCTCGGTAGGGTTAAAGCTAGGATAGTTACTTAGAAACGCTGAACCCTAAAACATAATTAGAAAGAGTGACTGAACTAAATTGTACCAAATAAAGCTCTTCATCTGTTTCCGTCAATTTTTATTATTCTTGCTGCTGTTATAATTGTTCTGATTTTCGCGCCATTTTGGAAAAAACGCGCGCCAAACCTGCTGTGGTGCGGGACAAAGGTTAGCTCGATGGTGTCAAGTGTGTTTAAGTGAGGAACAATACACCCAGGTTTCAAGTTTCTTTTGCTCATTAACCTCTGGCCCATCGCAGTGTTTAACCGGAGCAAACCTAAGTGTTTGTATGCACCATTCTTTGATTCGCTTTGTCGTCATATGGTAAACAAACAGTGAGGTTGAAATAAAACGTTCTCGTTATAAAACAAAAATAAATTCTTTTTTTTATACTTGTTTTTGGGTCTGAAGAACATCAAGTGGGGAAAAAGGTTGTGCTAGTCTTACAGGGTACTGTTAGCGAGTTCCATGTATAAGAAAAGACTGAGCGAGTTCGAGCCTCATCTACGAGCTCTGCTTGAAAAGTAATGGAACAGGCATCACAAACAATTTATTTAAATTCCAGACAACAAGCTACTAGGTTTCCAAGTACCCCCGTTCGAATCTAATGGACTTTCCCAATCTTTCTCTGATGACCACCACGCCTTCAAAACGGGTCCCCTGAATGATCTCCTTGAGCTTGAGGAAAATAAAAAGTCACACGGCGATATTCATTTTGGTTAGAAACTTCTGGGTGTTCAGAGCATTGTGAGCAGATGCATTAAGGATAGTAAAACTATATTGCACCACAGGAATAGCCAAAGTGTTTATGGTGATATTCTGTTTTTGTGAATTCAACTCGGTATTTAACAACAGGTTGTTCGTTGTGGAGCAGTGGATATCGGCTTGGAACGAGAAATCGGGGAGCCAAGTTTGAATTCCAGTTGATATTTCTTGCATTCACTTACGCACAAATGCCCTTGGGAAATGTATTAAGCTATCTCTTTCCTCTAGTTATGGATTAAATAACAGGACAGATTGGGTCCTATAGCCTTGGTCGGCAACCAGTCTACCGCAGAAAGTAATGGCAACATACTGCGGGATAATCTTCTGTCCAAATCAGTCATGTCTCTTTTGAGACATGATCATCCAAGCATGTATCACGTATGGCAATTAACTGACTGATTTAAAACCAGATGCTTACGCCTGTAGTATTCTTTTCTTACTTTCTCCCTATTTGAGAAGGCTGTTATCCATCTCCTTTGCTGACTCCGAGATGTTTATATGTGGAGGTTCCCAAATGGTTAATAGAAAATGTAAATATTTTTGAATGATATACATGACAGTAGTCATACACCAGAAAACCTAAGTATATCTATTTTTGTTATGGTAGTTTACCCATGCATATGTCTAGTTCAGCAGATAGCTCTGACAACCGGACTATACAGTCACGCTGGCGACCCTCTAATTCTGTATATCTTTTGTACTACTGTTCTTTGTTAATATATTTGTTTAACTTTATTCCTTCGTGTCTTTATTTCTGGCCCCTAACAAGGCCACAACAATTTGGCTACGAGGACTTTTAAGGGCCCTCAAGGACACCAAAAGAACTCCGTGGTTCAACATTGTACGCACGGAATTTTATTTATTGTCACACTCTGCGCTATTCATTATTACTTGGTAATCCAGCAAAGGAAACCGAACGAAAATGAAAAAGTGTAACTAACTTACGATAAACTTGAAAGCGAGCCACTAAATTACGAGAATTCATGTTTTTCGAGAGAAAAAAAAACAAAACACACTCGTGATTCCCTGAGTGAGTAAGTAATTAATATTATTTTTTTATTCTCTTCAATGAATTTTATTTCGGGTTACTAAAGTTTTGTTATTTTAAAGGAAAGAAAGGTTTTTCATTTTAATTGTATTCGGTTTAATCCTAAAAAAGACACGGATAAACATGGATGAATTTAAATCCACCATACTCGATTTTCTTAAGTTCCAACTTGAACAGCAAAAACAATGGAAGCTTAAATAGAAAGAGAAGCAAATCTAACGGGAAGTTAAATTGCAAGAGAAGCAACTCTAAACCAATAGAGCAACCCTAATTAAATTCACAAAAAACAACCACTTGAATTTAAAAAGTAAACTGCGAAAGAACGACTTGAAATTAAAAAATAAATAAGAATCAGACATCAAAAACTCAAAGAAATTCTACTTCAAACTCAACAAGAGCAAAAAACTTGCTTGAATTGGCAAGCAAGGGACAAATTAGTGAAAAAGAAAATACGTTCTCACAAAACACGATTTCGGGCGCAATAGACATTTTTACGTATTTACATGAAGATATAACTTTCGCCTCCTAGTTTAGAAGATTCGCGGATTTAGACATCACAGATTGCATAAATTGGTCGGACTCTAAGAATGTTTGCATTCTTCTTAAAGAACTACGCACCACAGAAAACACCAAATTTGTGAACTATATTTTACCCTGTAAAACAAGCAAACTGACATTTACTGAAGCGGTTAAACTTAGAGTACTTATTAGTTATAAAACTTCACCCTTTCATAAGAGATGGTTGTGTATGAATTTAATTAAAAAGGATAGTGAAGATTACACTACATTCGCGTCGGTCGTGAAGAAGCATTGACGACAAAGTCTCCTTATAAGTTATATTGGCAAATACAATTTATATTCTGGCAATCTTAAGGAATTATATTAAAATGAGTCTTAAAGCCTCCTCATAAAATTTGGAGAGTAGAAGGAAACATTTAACTACACCATAAAAATTTTATTAGTTAATAATATGAAATAAACAATCTACTAAAAAAGTGTATATATATATATATATATATATATATATATATATATATATATATATATATATATTTGTTTTACTTTAATCCAAAGTGGAAGAGTAGGAAGGTAAATTCCAAGAACCTTATCCTAATTAATATTAAAAAGTTTTTAACATTAAAAAGTGATGCAGGTGGAGAGCTCAATGTATTGAGAATACAGAGCCAATATAAATTAGAAAAAAAATTCAAAATTCAAAGGTGTGGGATGTACATTTCGACATGGGATCTCTAACAGAGATTTCACGTCACGTCAGCGACATTGTTTTGTTCCAAATGGCGAAGGCCCTGGGGTAAAGGGGAAAGGGCCAGGTTAACAACGGTCAAGGATTGAGAGTTCCTTTAAGGTCAGAGAAGTGGAGTTTTTAAAGCAAAGTAGAACAGGACAGGGCTGGTAGTGGAGAGGTTACATGGTGTAGAGACAAGAGATAGACGGGGTATCAAATATCAAATGGTAGGGGCTAGTGAATGTTTACAGGGGTTTGAAACGGTATATTTAGGAGGGGGAGGAATAGATTTAAATGTAATATCTTTAAAAAGTTTTAATTAAGTTTATCCATTACAGGAAGTCATGAATTTAAAGTTATTAAAGAAATATATATATATATATATATATATATATATATATATATATATATATATATATATACATGTACATACATGTGTGTGTGTTAACAAAGGAAAAGAGGAATTTGGTAAGGGAGTTCATATTTTATAAAGATAGACAACTAAAGGAATTGAATTACATTTTTAAGGTTAAGATTTTGAGCTGTTTGAAGAGGTGTATTTAGCGGGGAAGGAATGGGTTTCAATATAAGATTTAAAATTTTTTTATTTAAGTTTATTTAATTAAACCTTTTAGGTAGATGCGAGTTAAATGCCAATTACAGGAAGTTATCAGTTTAAAAATTATTAGAGAAAAAAATATATGCATACATGTGTTAACCAAGGAAAAAGGGGTTTATTAAAAGAATCCATATTTTCTAAAGATAGGCAATTAAAGGAGATTGGGATAGGAAGGTAGGGGGGTTAAAATACTTTTTAAGGTTAACGTTAAGGTAAAAATTAAGATTAAAACTTAAATTGAATCCTTTTAGTCCTGTTTTTTCGGGGAGCCTTGGTCGGTGTAATAAGATGACAGCAAAAGTTAAAAGTTGACATTAGCCAGTGTTTAAGAAAAAAACGAAATGTGCCTTTCGCCAAAAATAATTGAAGATTTTGACAGATTATAAAGAACCGGTATCTTGCAAAAACTAAATAGAGGGAAAATGTTTTAAAAAATCAACTTCAGTGACGCGTATCTTCTAATACCGGTGAAGGAAAAATGTTCTAAGTGGCTCTATATTAACACCCATCGAAGGTTGTGCGAGTTCGCACATCTACCGTTCGGGATAAAGGTTGCGTCGGCAATTTTTCAACAATTGATTGACACTATGCTGAGCGACCTTGATTTCACAGTTGCATATTTGGACGATATATTAATGATCAGTCAAAATATAGAACAACATAAGGAACATGTTCATAAAGTCTTCTCAAGAATTCAGGAGTACGGGTTCAAATTGAATGAATCCAAATGCGACATTTTTATGGAGATGATTAAATACTTGGGACACATTATTAATAAAGATGACATAAGACCAGAACCAGAACGGGCAACAGCAATCAAGGACATGCTAGCTCCCGAAAATGTCCCTACCTTACAAAGTTTCTTAGGATTTGCAAACTACTACCAGGTATTATGCACAACTTACGTGCCCCGTTAAACGAATTTTGAAAAAAAGACAAGGACTGGGTGTGGACACCTGAATGCCAAGAAGCATTCGTCAAAATAAAAGAAGTCTTGACGTCGGACTTATTTCTCACCAACTACAACCCAGACCAGAACATTATAGTTGTCAGTGACGCCAGTTCGTATGGCATTGGAGAATGTATTTTGTACAAGATGCCAGATGCACTTTTCAAACCAATAGCTCATTGAGAAGGAGCCGTTAGGGATTATTTTCGCAGTCACGAAATTTCAATGGTACATTGGTAGGCAATTTACATTACAGACAGACCATAAACCATTATTGACCATCTTCTATTCTAAAAAAAAGTCTGCCTGTGCATGCAACAAATAGACTGCGAAGATGGGGAACAATCCTCTTAAATTGTAACTTTAAAATGGAATTCCTCCCATCCAAAAAAACTCTACCATGCCGACGGACTGTCTAGATTAATCTCTAAACACAGAGAACCTTTTGAACAACTTGGCGACGAGGACTCTTAACCCTCTAGGGCCATTCGTATCATATTTGATACAGTATGAAAACAAGCCTTGAAAGAAATATTTTCCTGAAAAATTTTTTAAGAGAAATATTTTATAAATTTCAAATGAAAGCAGTACTGACTGCTCAGTCAATGAATACCAAATGTTTCCTTATAGGGAAATACCAAATGTTTCCTTATAGGGAAATACTGTATCAAATATGATACGAATGGCTCTAGAGGGTTAAGAGATTTCGATAGATAGATAGATAGATAGATAGATAGATAGATAGATAGATAGATAGATAGATCATTAACCCTCTAGGGCCATTCGTATCATATTTCATACAGTATGAAAACAAGCCTTGAAAGAAATATTTTCCTGAAAAATTTTTTAAGAGAAATATTTTATAAATTTCAAATGAAAGCAGTACTGACTGCTCAGTCAATGAATACCAAATGTTTCCTTATAGGGAAATACCAAATGTTTCCTTATAGGGAAATACCAAATGTTTCCTTATAGGGAAATACTGTATCAAATATGATACGAATGGCCCTAGAGGGTTAAGGACCCTTGAGGACACCAAAAGATCTACGTGGAAATTGTCAATATTAGTATAACATTGTACCCATGGAAATCTATTTATTGTCACACTCTTCTCTATTCATTATTACTTGGTAATCCAGAAAAGGAAACCGAACGATAAATAAAAAGTGTATGGAAGGAGAATTTAAAACATTATTACGCAACACAGTTAAAGAAATCCTCGTAACTCTCGACCAAATCAAACGAAAAGCTCTAAACGATGAATTTATAAGGTAAACCTAAGCCAAAATTTGTGCAAGGGACAAACAGACTTCAGATATTTTCTCTCTATGCGGTGAAGTTCTGCTATATAATAAGCGAGTCGTCATTCCCACATTATTAGAAATAAGAATTATGAAAGGTTTCTATGCCGGCCACCCAGAGATTACAAGGATAAAAAGCCTTAGCACTGTTATGTATATTGGCCGAACATGGATAAGAATATCAAAAACATCGTAAAATCTTGTAAAGGCTGTTTTCTAGCAGCTAAGGTACCTCCAATCAGATGTAGTCCTTGGCCCAAAACAGACCGACCATGGTCTCGAATTCATATAGATTTTGCGGACCCGCTAGACGGATTCTGCTATCTTATAGTAGCAGATAGTTTTTCTAAGCGGCCCAAAGTTCTTAGATGTAGAAATCCCACTACAAAATGACAATTAATTTCCTACACGAACTGTTCACCAAATTTGGGGTAGTCGATCGTTTAAACAATGAGACACAATTTACGTTCGGTGATTTTAAGGATTTTTCTGAGACCTTCCAGATCGTTCTATATCACTCAAGGTCCAACGCTGTTTAAGGGGAAAACGAAAAATGACGGATTTTATCGTCGTTAATCCAAAAAGAAAAAAAAAATTAAGACTCCTGCGGTGTAGATTATACGTAGGAAGGCGGTATTATGGTAATTTACCCATGCACACATGAACCCTTTGCAATAGATTTTAAAAACCTATAAATAGTTTTATCACTGACAAAATACAAATTTCATAGGATGCTCTACGGGGAGAGGTATGCTAAGAAGCTTTAACCTTTACCTCACCCCACCTACCCTGCCCTATGACTCTGATCATAGTCAATAAGAAGTAAACAACAATCTCTGGGATGGGAAGAGTGGATAGTACAAGTCATTGTGATAGAGTATCCTATGAAATTTGTATTTTGTCAGTAATAAAATTGTTTATATATATATATATATATATATATATATATTCCTCCTGTAACGCTCAAGGGTTTGATATTATTGTGTTTTCTTTTCTTATGTTTTAAAGTAAGATACCCAATAGGAGGTACATCAATATATATGCTGTCGTCATATTTGAGACAGCATATCGATATAAATATTTTGCTGTCATTTTTGACGGCAATGGTCCATTCGTATTTAAATTAACCAGAATTTATATTGGTAGCCAGCCGCCAGCATACGGATAGAAAACGAATTCAGTAATTACAGAAAACTAAAACTGGGAGTAAGACAAGACATTTTAAAGACCTTTTGAGCGAGGCAATGCTGAGAGAATTAGAATTTCTACCATGAACTGGTGGTCACAATCTTCACAGCATTAGATATACAGATGACACAGTATTGTTAGTAGACACAGGAATGAAACTATATAAAACCCTACAGGAGGTAGGTAGTAAAAGAAAGTAAGAAGAAAGGACTAATCATCAAGAAGACAAAATAAACTGTTGACAGCTAAAGGCCAAGATTCTAATTACAAATTGGAGACACCAAAATTAAGCAAGTACTGTTATATAGCAATATACAACAAACACGCATATATATAAAAATATATCTTATATTTTTATTAATGACGATGAACCGTGTAGCCTAGTGAACAGAGAGTGAGAGAGCGCGCTTCTAAGGGTTGACGGGTTGACGGGAGTGTCTCTCTTCACCGGCCGATCTCTGTCTGGTCTCGTCTGTCTCTCTGTCTCGTCTCTCTCTGTCTCTGTCTCTCTCTCTCTGTCTGAAATCCGTGCGCCGAGGTCTTTTTATAATCTCCAAACCGGAACTTCCGGATTTTGCCTCGCCCACGCACGCCCACGTAATTCTCAGAGACACCTGTTCTGTTTGCCTCTGTCCATTTCCGCTACTGCCGGAAATAAGGTCAAACAAACATCCGTTCCTTTCAACGACCGGAAACGCCACCGCTTGCATCAGCGTTCTCTCGGGTGGGGTCAGATTGTTATATTACAGTACAAAACTTAGATTTTTTTTAATCGTTTCACCCCAAGCAAGGCGAAACCGCCACTAGTTCTCAGGGTGTGGAGATAAAATGCGAGAAAAGATTGGGTAAAAGAATTATTGAAGAAAGGATAAAAGATGAACGGGATTGAAGAAGATAGAAGATTGTTTAAATTCTTGGCGGTTGTAGCAATCAGAGAAGCAAATAAAAGGAAGGACGTTCACAGGTAGAAGTGCGAGAAAAGAAACTTTTGGAGTAAAAGTAACGGTTACCTATAACTATTTAGATGGCAAATGGTGGGACCTAGATGCCAATCTAGTAGCACACTTGAATTCACCAGAAAATAAAAGCTCATCAAAGCAGTTACCATAAAAATATTAAGTTCTTTAATAAGTGCTCGTTGATTTTTCATGAAAAGTAAAGCTTTATTTACAAAAATTAGTAAGAAACATCTCACTGAAAGTATTGTCCATCGTTAGCCACTACCATTTCCTATCTTTCTGCCAGCAATTGAATTCCACGTCGGAAAACCACACGTCTCTTGAGATTAACCCTCTAGGGCCATTCGTATCATATTTGATACAGTATTTCCCTATAAGGAAACATTTGGTATTTCCCTATGAGGAAACATTTGGTATTCATTGACTGAGCAGTCAGTACTGCTTTCATTTGAAATTTATAAAATATTTCTCTTAAAAAATTTTTCAGGAAAATATTTCTTTCAAGGCTTGTTTTCATACTGTATCAAATATGATACGAATGGCCCTAGAGGGTTAACCACGAGTCGACGCATTATTTTGGCGTCTTTATTAAAGATGCAATGTCTCAATCCGGCCATGTGTCATCGATTGGAACAAGTGATAATTAGACGTGGCAAAATATGATACGAATGGCCCTAGAGGGTTAACCACGAGTCGACGCATTATTTTGGCGTCTTTATTAAAGATGCAATGTCTCAATCCGGCCATGAGTCATCGATTGGGACAAGTGATAATTAGACGTGGCAAAATATGATACGAATGGCCCTAGAGGGTTAACCACGAGTCGACGCATTATTTTGGCGTCTTTATTAAAGATGTAATGTCTCAATCCGGCCATGTGTCATCGATTGGAACAAGTGATAATTAGACGTGGCAAAATATGATACGAATGGCCCTAGAGGGTTAACCACGAGTCGACGCATTATTTTGGCGTCTTTATTAAAGATGCAATGCCTCAATCCGGCCATGTGTCATCGATTGGAACAAGTGATAATTAGACGTGGCAAAATATGATACGAATGGCCCTAGAGGGTTAACCACGAGTCGACGCATTATTTTGGCGTCTTTATTAAAGATGCAATGTCTCAATCCGGCCATGAGTCATCGATAGGGACAAGTGATAATTAGACGTGGCAAAATATGATACGAATGGCCCTAGAGGGTTAACCACGAGTCGACGCATTATTTTGGCGTCTTTATTAAAGATGCAATGTCTCAATCCGGCCATGTGTCATCGATTGGAACAAGTGATAATTAGACGTGGCAAAATATGATACGAATGGCCCTAGAGGGTTAACCACGAGTCGACGCATTATTTTGGCGTCTTTATTAAAGATGCAATGTCTCAATCCGGCCATGAGTCATCGATTGGGACAAGTGATAATTAGACGTGGCAAAATATGATACGAATGGCCCTAGAGGGTTAACCACGAGTCGACGCATTATTTTGGCGTCTTTATTAAAGATGTAATGTCTCAATCCGGCCATGTGTCATCGATTGGAACAAGTGATAATTAGACGTGGCAAAATATGATACGAATGGCCCTAGAGGGTTAACCACGAGTCGACGCATTATTTTGGCGTCTTTATTAAAGATGCAATGTCTCAATCCGGCCATGTGTCATCGATTGGAACAAGTGATAATTAGACGTGGCAAAATATGATACGAATGGCCCTAGAGGGTTAACCACGAGTCGACGCATTATTTTGGCGTCTTTATTAAAGATGCAATGTCTCAATCCGGCCATGTGTCATCGATTGGAACAAGTGATAATTAGACGTGGCAAAATATGATACGAATGGCCCTAGAGGGTTAACCACGAGTCGACGCATTATTTTGGCGTCTTTATTAAAGTTGCAATGTCTCAATCCGGCCATGTGTCATCGATTGGAACAAGTGATAATTAGACGTGGCAAAATATGATACGAATGGCCCTAGAGGGTTAACCACGAGTCGACGCATTATTTTGGCGTCTTTATTAAAGATGCAATGTCTCAATCCGGCCATGTGTCATCGATTGGAACAAGTGATAATTAGACGTGGCAAAATATGATACGAATGGCCCTAGAGGGTTAACCACGAGTCGACGCATTATTTTGGCGTCTTTATTAAAGATGCAATGTCTCAATCCGGCCATGTGTAATCGATTGGAACAAGTGATACCTTAGACGTGGCAAAATATGATACGAATGGGTTCTACAGGGTTAACCACGAGTCGACGCATTATTTTGGGCGTCTTTATTAAAGAGCGCAATGTCTCAATCCGCCATGTGTCATCGATTGGAACAAGTGATACTTTAGACGTGGGTAAAATATGATACGAATGGCTCCACAGGTTAACCACGAGTCGACGCATTATTTTGGCGTCTTTATTAAAGATGCAATGTCTCAATCCGCCATGTGTCATCGATTGGAACAAGTGATACTCAGACGTGGCAAAATATGATACGAATGGCCCTAGAGGGTTAACCACGAGTCGACGTATTATTTTGGCGTCTTTATTAAAGATGCAATGTCTCAATCCGGCCATGTGCCGTCGATTAAACAAGGATAATTAGACGTAAAATATGATACGAATGGCCCTAGAGGGTTAACCACGAGTCGACGCATTATTTTATGTCTTTATTAAAGATGCAATGTCTCAACCGGCCATGTGTCATCGATTGAACAAGTGATAATTAGACGTGGCAGTCATGATACGAATGGCCCTAGAGGGTTAACCACGAGTCGACGCTTATTTCTCCGCGTCTTTACAAAGATGCACAACCCAATCCGGCCATGTGTCATCGATTGGAACAAGTGATAATTAGATGTGGCAAAATATGACACGAATGCCCTAGAGGTTAACCACAGAGTCGACGCATTATTTGGCGTTCTCACAAAGACGTGTCGTCTCAATCCGCCATGTGTCATCGACTGGAACAAGTGAGCAATTAGACGTGGCAAAATATGACAGAATGGGCCCTAGAGGGTTAACCACGAGTCGACGCATTATTTTGGCGTCTTTACGAAGATGCAATGTCTCAATCCGGCCATGTGTCATCGATTGGAACAAGGAGTACTCAGATGGGCAGCAAAATATGATACGAATGGCCCCAGAGGGTTAACCACGAGTCGACGCATTATTTTTGGCGTCTTTATTAAAGATGCAATGTCTCAATCCGGCCATGTGTCATCGACTGGAACAAGTGACACCAGACGTGGCAAAATATGATACGAATGGCCCTAGAAGAACGCGAGTCGAGCCCATTATTTTAAGGCGTCTTTAGTTAAAGATGCAATGTCTCAACCGGCCATGTGTCATCGATTGGAACAAGTGATAATTAGACGTGGCAAAATATGATACGAATGGCCCTAGAGGGTTAACCACGAGTCGACGCATTATTTTGCTGTCTTTATTAAAGATGCAATGGCTCAATCCGGCCATGTGTCATCGATTGAACAAGTGAATAATTAGACGTGGCAAAATATGATACGAATGGCCCTAGAGGGTTAACCACGAGTCGACGCATTATTTTGAAGTCTTTATTAAAGATGCAATGTCTCAATCCGGCCATGTGTCATCGATTGGAACAAGTGATAATTAGACGTGGCAAAATATGACACGAATGGCCCTAGAGGGTTAACCACGAGTCGACGTATTATTTTGGCGTCTTTATTAAAGATGCAATGTCTCAATCCGGCCATTTGTCATCGATTGGGACAAGTGATAATTAGACGTGGCAAAATATGATACGAATGGCCCTAGAGGGTTAACCACGAGTCGACGCATTATTTTGGCGTCTTTATTAAAGATGCAATGTCTCAATCCGGCCATGTGTCATTGATTGGAACAAGTGATAATTAGACGTGGCAAAATATGATACGAATGGCCCTAGAGGGTTAACCACGAGTCGACGCATTATTTTGGCGTCTTTATTAAAGATGCAATGTCTCAATCCGGCCATGTGTCATCGACTGGAACAAGTGATAATTAGACGTGGCAAAATATGATACGAATGGCCCTAGAGGGTTAACCACGAGTCGACGCATTATTTTGGTGTCTTTATTAAAGATGCAATGTCTCAATCCGGCCATGTGTCATCGACTGGAACAAGTGATAATTAGACGTGGCAAAATATGATACGAATGGCCCTAGAGGGTTAACCACGAGTCGACGCATTATTTTGGCGTCTTTATTAAAGATGCAATGTCTCAATCCGGCCATGTGTCATCGACTGGAACAAGTGATAATTAGACGTGGCAAAATATGATACGAATGGCCCTAGAGGGTTAACCACGAGTCGACGCATTATTTTGGCGTCTTTATTAAAGATGCAATGTCTCAATCCGGCCATGTGTCATCGACTGGAACAAGTGATAATAAGACGTGGCAAAATATGATACGAATGGCCGTAGAGGGCTGTCCACGAGTCGACGCATATTTTGGCGTCTTTATTAAAGATGGCAATGTCCTGCACGCGGCCAGTGTGTCATCGATTGGAACAAGTGATAATTAGACGTGGCAAAATATGGAGTACGAATGGCCCTAGAGGGTTAATCACGAGTCGACGCATTATTTAAGTGTCTACAAAGATGCAATGTCTCAATCCGCTATGTCATCGATTGGAACAAGTGATAATTTAGACGTGGCAAAATATGATACGAATGGCCCTAGAGGGTTAACCACGAGTCGACGCATTATTTTATGTCTTTTTATTAAAGATGCAATGTCTCAACTGGCCATGGCCGATTGGAACAAGAGAATTAGACGTGGCAAAATATGATACGAATGGCCCTAGAGGGTTAACCACGAGCTGACGCATTATTTTGGCGTCTTTATTAAAGATGCAATGTCTCAATCCGGCCATGTGTCATCGACTGGAACAAGTGATAATTAGACGGCAAAATATGATACTAATGGCCCTAGAGGGTTAACCACGAGTCGACGCATTATTTTGGCGTCTTTATTAAAGATGCAATGTCTCAATCATTACGTGTCATCGATTGGAACAAGTGAGAATTAGACGTGGCAAAATATGATACGAATGGCCCTTGGAGGTTAACCACGAGTCGACGCATTATTTTGGCGTCTTTATTAAAGATGCAATGTCTCAATCCGGCCATGTGTCATCGACTGGAACAAGTGATAATTAGACGTGGCAAAATATATATTAATGGCCCTAGAGGGTTAACTAATGAGTCGACGCATTATTTTGGCGTCTTTATTAAAGATGCAATGTCTCAATCCGGCCATGGTGTCATCGATTGGAACAAGTGATAATTAGACGTGGCAAAATATGATACGAATGGCCCGCAGAGGGTTAACCACGAGTCGACGCATTATTTTGGCGTCTTTATTAAAGATGCAATGTCTCAACCGCTATGTGTCATCGACTGGAACAAGTGATAACGACGTGGCAAAATATGATACGAATGGCCCTAGAGGGTTAACCACGAGTCGACGTACTATTTTTATGTCTTTATTAAAGATGCAATGTCTCAACTGGCCATGTGTCATCGATCAACAAGTGGATAACGACGCAAAATATGACACGAATGGCCCTAGAGGGTTAACCACGAGTCGACGCATTATTTTCAAGGTGTCTTTATTAAAGATGGCAATGTCTCAACTGCCATGTGTCATCGATTGGAACAAGTGATAATTAGACGTGGCAACATGATACGAATGGCCTCAGAGGAGTTAACTGGCCAGAGTCGACGCATATTTTGGTGCCTTATTAAAGATGCAATGTCTCAATCCGGCCATGTGTCATCGATTGGAACAAGTGACAGAACAGACGGCAAAATATGACACGAATGGCCCCAGAGGGTTAACCACGAGTCGACGCATTATTTTGGCGTCTTTATTAAAGATGCAATGTTCCAACCGGCCATGTGTCATCGATTGGAACAAGAGATAATTTAGACGCAAAAATATGACACGAATGGCCCCAGAGGTTAACTCCACGAGTCGATAATTATCGGCGTCTTTATTAAAGACGGCAATGTCTCAATCCGCCAGCAAGTCATCGATTGGGACAAGGATAATTAGACGTGGCAAATATTAGTTAGATGAATGGCCCCCAGAGGGTTAGAATTCATTGTCGACGATTATTTTGGCGTGTCTTTATTGAAGATAATGTCCTCAATCCGCCGTGTCATCGATTGGTTGAAGGAGCAATTAGACGTGGCAAAAATATGATACGAACAAATTTGTGAGGTTAATCACGAGTCGACGCATTATTTTGGCGTCTTTATTATGATATTTGGTCATTCAATCCGGCCATGTGTCATCGACTGAACAAGTGATAATTAGACGTGGCAAAAATATGATACGAAACGCTCCAGATACAACCACGAGTCGACGCATTATTTTGTGTCTTTATTAAAGATGCAATGGTTCAATCCGGCCATGTGTCATCGACTGGAACAAGTGATAATTAGACGTGGCAAAATATGATACGAATGGCCCCAGAGGGTTAACCACGAGTCGACGCATTATTTTCATGTCTTTATTAAAGATGCAATGTTCTGAAAACTGGCCATGTGTCATCGACTGGAACAAGCATAATTAGACGGCAAAATACGATATTAACGGGTCTTGCAGTAGAGGGTTAACCACGAGTCGACGCATTATTTTGGCGTTCTCACGAAGATGCACGTCTCAACCGGCCATGTGTCATCGATTGGAACAAGGATGAATAGATGCAAAATATGATACTAATGGCCCCAGAGGGTTAACTACGAGTCGACGCATTATTTTGGCGTCTTTATTAAAGATGCAATGTCTCAATCCGGCCATGTGTCATCGATTGAACACAAGTGATAATTAGACGTGCGCAAAATATGATACGAATGGCCCTAGAGGGTTAACCCACGGTTACGCATTATTTTTACGTTTTATTAAAGATGCAATGTCTCAATCCGGCCATGTGTCATCGATTGGAACAAGTGATAACTAGACGTGGCAAAATATGATAATAACTACCCCAGGTTAACCACGGAGCTGACGCATTATTTTGGCGTCTTTATTAAAGATGCAATGTCTCAATCCGGCCATAATAACGATTTGCACAAGGATAATTAGACGTGGCAAAATATGATACGAATGGCCCAGAGGGTTGAACTCACGAGTCGACGCATTATTTTGGCGTCTTTATTGAAGATGCAATGTCTCAACCGTCATGTGTCATCGATTTAACAAAGCGATAACGGTGATCGGCAAAATATGATAATAACGGCCCCAGAGGGTTAACCACGAGTCGACGCATTATTTATGCCTTATTAAAGATACCGTCTCAACCTACGCGTCATCGACTGGAACAAGCGATATCAGGATGGCAAAATATGATACGAATGGCCCTAGAGGGTTAACCACGAGTCGACGCATTATTTTGGCGTCTTTATTAAAGATGCACGGTCTAACCGGGCTGTGTCACTGATTGAACAAGCGGATAATTAGACGTGGCAAAAAATACATATGAATGGCCCTAGAGGGTTAACCACGAGTCGACGCATTATTTTTATGTCTTTATTGAAGATGCAATGTCTCATAATCCAGTCATGTGTCATCGATTGGAACAAGCGATGCACCAGACGTGGCAAAAATATGATAATGAAGCAACGCCAGAGGTTAACCACGAGTCGACCACGGCTTTGGCGTCTTTATTAAAGACAAATGGCTCAATCCGGCCATGTGTCATCGATTGGAAACAAGGATAATTAGACGTGGCAAACAGAGTGAATGGCCCTAGAGGGTTAACCACGAGCGACGCATTATTTTGGCGTTCGTGATAAAGATGGAACAAGTTCCATCCGGCGGCCATGTGTCATCGACTGGAACAAGTGATAACGACGGGTAAAGATGAGATAATGGTTGCCCTAGAGGGGTTAACCACGAGTCGACGCATTATTTTGGCGTCTTTATTAAAGATGCAATGTCTCAATCCGGCGACAGTCATCGGATTAAACAAGGATAACTAGACGTGGCAAAATATGAGGATGAATGGCTCCAGAGGGGTTAACTCATTAATGACGCATTATTTTGGCGTCTTTATTAAAAGACAATGTCTCAATCCGGCCATGTGTCATCGACTGGAACAAGTGATAATTGGACGTGGCAAAATATGACATGAATGGCCCCAGAGGTTAACCACGAGTCGACGCATTATTTGGCGTTTGACAAGATGCACTGTCTCAATCCATTGGTATGTCAATGATTGGAACAAGGAGAATTAGATGTACAAAATATGACAATGAATGGCCCTAGAGGGTTAACCACGAGTCGACGCATTATTTGGCGTTTTGAGAAAGATGCAATGTTCAACTCACAGTGTGTCATCGATTGAACAAGTGATAATTAGACGTGGCAAAACAGATACGAATGGCCCCAGAGGGTTATCCACGAGCTTCAATGCATTATTTTGGCGTTCGGTTGAAGATGCAATGTCTCAATCGGGCCATGTGTCATCGATTGGAACAAGAAATTAGACGTGGCAAAATATGAGATGAATGGCCCCAGAGGCTAAAACTAATGGTCGACGCATTATTTTGGCGTCTTTATTGAAGACGCAATGTCTCAATCCGGCCATGTGTCATCGATTGGGACAAAGTGACACCAGATGTGGCAAAATATGATACGAATGGCCTAGAGGTTAACCACGAGTCGACGCATTATTTTGAAGTGTCTTTATTAAAGATGCAATGTCTCAATCCGCCATTACGTGTCGATTGGCTACATAATTCAGACGGCAAAGATGATACCAATGTCCTAGAGGGGATAATCCACGAGTCGACGCATTATTTTGCTGTCTTTATTAAAGAGCGTAATGTCCTCAACTCGGTTGCATGTGTCATCGACTGAACAAGATAATTGAAGATGTGTAAAATATAATAATAACGGCCCCAGAGGGTTAACCAAGAGTCGACGCATTATTTTGAAGTCTTTATTAAAGATGCAATGTCTAACCGGCCATGTGTCATCGACTGAAACAAGTGATAATTAGACGTGGCAAAATATGACACGAATGGCCCTAGAGGTTAAATCGAGCTCACGCAATATTTTGTTGCCTTTATTAAAGATAACGTTTCAACCGGCCATGTGTCATCGACTGGAACAAGTGATAATTAGATGTGGCAAACAATATACGAATGGCCCTAGAGGGTTAACCACGAGTCGACGCATTATTTTGGCGCCTTTATTAAAGACAATACCAACCGCTATGGCCATCGACTGGAACAAGATAACAAGACGTGGCAAAATATGATACGAATGGCCGTAGAGGGTTATTCACGAGTCGACGCATTATTTTGGCGTTTTATTAAAGATGCAATGTCTGAAGGTACGCAACAATGATTGAACAAAGTGATAATTAGACGTGCAAAATATGATACGGAATGGCCCCAGAGGGTTAACCACGAGTCGACGCATTACTGGCGTCTTTAAAGATGCAATGTCTCAATCCGGCCATGTGTCATCGATTGGAACAAGTGATAATTAGACGTGGCAAAATATGATACGAATGTGGCCCTAGAGGGTTAACCAGCCGCAGTCGACGCATTATTTTGGCGTCTTTATTAAAGATGCAATGCTCAATCCGGCCATGTCATTGATTGGAACAAGTGATAATTAGACGTGGCAAAATATGATGCTAATGGGTCTTAGAGGGTTAACCATTATTTGACGCATTATTTTGGCGTCTTTATTGGGTATGCAATGTCTCAATCCGCCATGTCATCGACTGGAACAAGTGATAACGGACGTGGCAAACATGATACTAATGGCCCCAGAGGGTTAACCACGAGTCGACGCATTATTTTGGCGTCTTTATTAAAGATGCAATGTCTCAATCCGGCCATGTGTCATCGATTGAACAAGTGATAATTGACGTGGCAAATACATACGAAATGGTCTGTGAGGGTTAACCACGAGCTGACGCATTATTTTGGCGTCTTTATTAAAGATGCAATGTCTCAATCCGGCCATGTGTCATCGACTGGAACAAGTGATAATTAGACGTGCAAAAATATGATACGAATGGCCCCAGAGGGTTAACCACGAGTCGACGCATTATTTTGGCGTCTTTATTATGATGCACGTTCCAATCCGGCCATGTCATCTATCGAACAAGTGATAATTAGACGTGTGAAAATATGACACGAATGGCCCTAGAGGGTTAACCACGAGTCGACGCATTATTTTGGCGTCTTTATTAAAGATGTAAATGTTCTAACTGGCCATGTGTCATCGATCAAGTAAGTGATAATTAGACGTGGCAAAATATGATACGAATGGCTCCAGAGGAAGTTGGAACTAATGAGTCGACGCATTATTTTGAGTGTCTTTGTCAGTGATGGCACAGTCTCAATCCGGCCATGTGTCATCGACTGGAACAAGTGATAATTAGATGGGTAAACATGACACGAATGGCCCCAGAGGGTTAACCACGAGCGGACGCATTATTTTGTTCTTTTTATTAGCACATGCAATGTCTCAACTGCCATGTCATCGATTGGAACAAGTGATAACTAGACGTGGCAAAATATGATACGAATGGCCCTAGAGGGTTAACCACGAGTCGACGCATTATTTTCAACGTCTTATTGAAGATGCAAATGTCCAATCTGCCATGTGTCATCGATTGGCAACAAGGATAATTAGACGGCAAAATATGATACGAATGGCCCCAGAGGGGTTAAATCTATACGAGTCGGCCATTATTTTGTTTTGCCATAGCAGGCGCAATGTCTCAACCGGGTCATGTGTCATCGATTGGAACAAGGATAATTAGACGTGGCAAAAGGCGAGATACGAATGGCCCTAGAGGGTTAACCACGAGTCGACGCATTATTTTTGGCGTCTTTATTAAAGATGCAATGTCTCAACTGCCATGTGTCATCGATTGGGATGAAGTTACGATAATTAGACGTGTGTCACGATAACAAATGGCCCTGAGGTTAACCACGAGTCGACGTACTATTTTGGCGTCTTTATTAAAGATGCAATGTCTCAATCCGCCATGTCATCGATTGGAATACATAATTAGAGCGGCAAAATATGATACGAATGGCCCTAGAGGGTTAACCACGAGTCACGGCATTATTTTTTGGCGTTCTATTAAAGATGCAATGTCTCAATCCGGCCATGTGTCATCGACTGAACAAGTGACACTGACGGCAAATATGACGCGAATGGCCCCAGAGGGTTAACCACGAGTCGACGCATTATTTTGTGTCTTTATTAAAGATGCAATGTCTCAATCCGGCCATGTGTCATCGATCAAATGTCACGGATAATTAGACGTGGCAAAATATGATACGAATGGCCCCAGAGGGTTAACCACGAGTCGACGCATTATTTGGCGTCTTTATTAAAGATGCATTGTCCAATCCATGTGTCATCGACTGGAACAAGTGATAATTAGACGTGCAAAATATGATACGAATGGCCCCAGAGGGTTAACCACGAGTCGACGCATTATTTGGCGTCTTTATTAGCACAATGTCTCAACTGGCCCGCGTCATCGATTGTCAAGCATACCTGACGTGGCAAAATATGATACGAATGGCCCCAGAGGAGGAGTTAACCACGAGTTTGACGCATTGTTTGGCGTCTTTATTAAAGACAATGTCTCAATCCGGCCATGTGTCATCGATTGGAACAAGTGATAATTAATGGCAAAATATGACATGAATGGCCCCAGAGGGTTAACCACGAGTCGACGCATTATTTTGAAGCGTTCGTTAAAGATGCAATGTCTCAATCCAAGCCGCGCGTCATCGATTGGAACAAGGATATATCAGGGACGTGGCAAAATATGATACGAATGGCCCCAGAGGGTTAACCACGACGGACGCATTATTTTGCCAGTTTTAATAGAGAGCGCAATGTCTCAATCCGTCATGGCAACATCGATTGGGGATGATGGTGATAATTAATGGCAAATATGATACGAATGGCCCCAGAGGGTTAATCGTTGAACGACGCATTATTTTGGCGTCTTTATTAAAGATGCATGTCTCAACCGGCCATGTGTCATCGATTGAACAAGTGACACCAGACGAAAATATGACACGAATGGCTCCAGATATGTTAACCACGAGTCGACGCATTATTTTAAGGTTTTATTAAAGATGCAATGTCTCAATCTCGGCCATGTGTCACCGATCAAGCTCAAGTATAATTAGACGTGGCAAAATACATGCTGACCGGCCCCAGAGGGTTAACCACGAGTCGACGCATTATTTTGGTGTCTTTATTAAAGATGTGTCGTCTCAATCCGGCCATGTGTCATCGACTGAACAAGTGATACCAGACGTGGCAAAATATGAGGCTAATCATTTCAGCAGAGGGCGAGCACCCATATGACGCATTATTTTGGCGTCTTTATTAAAGATGCAATGTCTCAATCCGGCCATGTGTCGACTTTAATGGGCGATATTCAGACGCAAAAATATGACATGAATGGTCACGAGGGCGTTATAATCACGAGTCGACGCATTATTTTGTTGTTTTGCTTAAAGATGCAATGTCTGGTAATCCGCCATGTCATCGACTGAACAAGCATACTGGTGATGGCAAAATATGACATGAATGTCGTGAGGTTAACCATGAGTCGACGCATTATTTTTAGCGCCTTTATTAAAGATGCAATGTCTCAATGCGCCATGTGTCATCGATTGAACAAGTGATAATCAGGATGGCAAAACATGACAATAACGTTTCAGAGGAATAACCACGAGCTGACGCATTATTTTTGGCGTTCTCATTAAAGACGCAAACAGCTCAACCGCTATGTCATCGATATCACCATGATAACGATGCAAAATATGACATGAATGGGTCTGCAGATAATCATTGAGTTTGACGCATTGGTTTGTTGTCTTTATTAAAGATGAAATGTCCTTAATCCTCGGGCTGAAGCGTCACTTCCATCAACAAGTGATAATTTACGGGCAAAAAATACATACGAATGGCTCCCAGAGGGCAACCACGAGTCGACGCATTATTTTGTATGTCTTTTAAGGTTGTGCGATGCAAATGTCCTTAATCCGTCATGTCATCGACTGAACAAGTGATAATTAGACGTGAAAAATATGATGCGGCGAATGGCCCCAGAGGGCGAAATCACTAGGCCGACGCATTATTTTGTATGTCTTTATTAAAGACAACCAATCCGCCGCGTGTCATCGATTGGTTAAGTGATACTGACGGCAAAATACGCCAGAACGGCCCAGAGGCGACCCACGAGTCGGACGCATTATTTGGCGTTCTACGCAAAGATGCAATGTCCGCAATCCGTCATGTCATCGATCAAATGCTATAATTAGATGGCAAAAGCATGATGGTTGAATTGCCCCAGAGGGTTAAACAATCATTATCACGCATTATTTTTGCGTCTTTATTGAAGATGTAACGTCTCAATCCGGCAAAGTCAACGATTAAACAAGCGATACCTCCAGACGGCAACATATATGAATGGCCCGGAGGTTAACCACGAGTCGACGCGTATTATTTTGGCGTCTTTATTGAAGATGCAATGTCTCAATCCGAAGGCGCATGTCATCGACTGGAACAAGCGATAATTAGACGCAAAATATGAGTTAACGTCTTGAGGGTTAATCGAAGAGTCGGACATTGGTTGCATATGCCTCACGGATGCGTCGTCTCAACCAACATGTCATCGATTAAACAAGTGATACCTTAGACGTGGGCAAAATATGATACGAATGGCTCCCGGAGGTTATTCACGAGTCGACGCAATGGAGCGTGATGTCTTTATTAAAGATGCACGTCTTAATCCGGTCATGTCATCGACTGGAACAAGGTGGATAATTAGACGTGGCAAAAAACATACGGAATGGCCCCGGAGAATAACCACGAGTCGACGCATTATTTTGGCGTCTTTATTAAAGATGGCTGTCTCAATCCGGCTAAAGCCATCGATTGAACAAGGAGAATTACTTTGGCAAAATATGATACGATTATTCGCGAGGTTAACCACGAGTTTGACGCATTATTTCGGCGTCTTTATTAAAGACGTAATGTCCAATCCGCTGCAACAACGGATTAACGTTGAGAATTAGATAAAAATATGAGAGGCCGAATGTATTCCAGAGGGTTAACCACGAGTCGACGCATTATTTACAATATTAAAGATGCAATGTCTCAATCCGGCCATGTCACTGACTGAACAAGTGACAATTAGACGTGTGGCAAACATATACGAATGGCCCCAGAGGGTTAACCACGAGTCGACCACTATTTTGGCGTCTTTGTCAGCATGCAGCGTCTCAATCCGGCCATGTGCCGTAACGATCAATGGCGTGATATCGACAAAGTAAAACATGACACGAATGGCCCCAGAGGAGCATGAACCACGAGCCGACGCATTATTTATGTTTTATTAAAGATGCAATGTCTCAATCCGGCCATGTGTCATCGGATTGGAACAAGTGATAATTTAGACGTGGCAAAATATGATATTACCCGTTCCTAGAGGGTTAATCACATGAGTCGACGCATTATTTTGGCGTCTTTATTAAAGATGCAATGTCTCAACTGGCCATGTGTCATCGATTGGAACAAGTGATAATTAGACGTGGAAAACAGATACAATGTCTCAGAGGGTTAACCACGAATGATTACTTATTTTGGCGTCTTTATTAAAGATGCAATGTCTCAACTGGCCATGTGTCATCGACTGGAACAAGCATAATTACGCAAAATATGATACGAAATGGCTCCAGAGGGTTAACCACGAGTCGACGCATTATTTTGGCGTCTTTATTAAAGATGCAAATGTCCGAACCGCTATGTGTCATCGATTGGAACAAGTGATAATTAGACGTGGCAAAATATATACGAATGGCCTGGAGAGGTTAATTCACGACGACGCATTATTTTGGCGTCTTTATTAAAGATGCAATGTCTCAATCCATGCGTCATCGATCAACAAGGATAATTATCGTGGCAAAATATGATACGAATGGCCCTAGAGGGTTAACTAACAGTCGACGCATTATTTCGGCGTCTTTATTAAAGATGCAATGTCTCAATCCGTCACAAGGTCATCGATTGGAACAAGTGATAATTAGAATGGCAAAATATGACATGAATGGTCTTTCTAGAGGGTTAACCACGAGTCGACGCATTATTTGGCGTCTTTATTAAAGATGCAATGTCTCAATCCGCCATGTGTCACTCGACTGAACAAGTGATAATTAGACGGCAACAGCGATAATAATGGCCCCGCAGAGGGTTAACCACGAGTCGACGCATTATTTTGGCGTCTTTATTAAAGATGCAAACGTTCCATCCGGCCATGTCATCGATTGGAACAAGTGATAATTAGACGTAAAACAAGGATACGAATGGCCCCAGAGGGTTAACCACGAGTCGATGCGACGACGGCGTCTTTATTAAAGACAAAATGTCTCAATCCGCCATGTGTCATCGATTGAACAAGTGATACAATTATTGCAAAATATGATACGAATGGCCCCAGAGGGTTAATTGTTGACGACGCATTATTTTGAAGGCTCGGTTAAAGATGGCCATTCCATCCAAGCCAACAACGGACTGAACAAGTGATAACGACGGCAAAATATGATACGAATGGCCCCCAGAGGGTTAATCAGGCTTAGCTCATCGCATTATTTTATGCCCTTAATAGTGATGCAAATGTCTCAATCCGCCATGTCATCGATCAAATTAAGGAGAACGACGCGGCAAACATGATACGAATGGCTCCAGAGGGTTAACGGCTTAGGTTTAATGCATTATTTTGCGTCTTTATTAAAGATGCAATGTCTCAACCGCTATGTCATCGACTTGAACAAGTGATAATTGATGGCAAAATATGATACGAATGGTCTTCAAGAGGGAGTTAACCACGATGGACGCATTATTTTGGCGTCTTTATTAAAGATGCAAATGTCTCAATCCGGCCATGTGTCATCGATTTTGAACAAGTGATAATTAGACGTGGCAAAATATGATACGAATGGCTCAGAGGTTAATCCACGAGTTTAGCCATTATTTTGTTGTTCATTAAAGATGTACAACTCAATCCGGCCATGTGTCATCGACTGGAACAAGCAGGACCAGACGCAAAATATGATACGAATGGCCCCAGAGGCTAACGCCGAGTCGTGATGCATTATTTTTAAGGTTTTATTAAAGATGCATTGTTCAATCAAGCAGGTTGGTCGACGAACAAGTGATAATTAGACGTGGCAAATACGACACGAATGGCTCCAGAGGGTTGTTCCACGAGTCGACGCATTATTTTTACGTCTTTATTAAAGATGCAATGTCTCCAATCCGGCCATGTGTCATCGACTGGAACAAGTGATATCGACGTAAAACATGATACGAATGGCCCTAGAGGGTTAACCAATAAGTCGACGCATTATTTTGGCGTCTTTATTAAAGATGCAATGTCTCAATCCGGCCATGTGTCATCGATTGGAACAAGTGAGAATTAGACGTGGCAAAATATGATACGAATGGCTCCAGAGGGTTAACCACGAGTCGACGCATTATTTTGGCGTCTTTATTAAAGATGCAATGTCTCAATCCGCCATGTCATCGACTGGAACAAGTGATAACGACGTGGCAAAATATGATAAGCATGAATGGCCCAGAGGGTTAACCACGAGTCGACGCATTATTTTGGCGTCTTTATTAAAGATGCAATGTCTCAACTGGCCATGTCATCGATTGGAACAAAGTGATAATTAGACGTGGCAAAGTCTGGTGAATACGCGTTTCAAAGTAGGTTTTCACCCGTTTTGCAACATGTAGCCTAGCGTTTTTATGTTGCAAAATCACTCTGTCGTGTCTCTGCTCGTAAAGCGGCCTTTTTTTTCTTCAATGCTCGGCTCAAACGCATCAGTTATCGTCGATAGTGATCTTCCATAATCGTTTCAGTTAATTTAACCAGCTCATAATAAACTACAACTTCTCATTGTCGTCCACAATACGATGGAAAAACCTTTTTTATTTGCCGATCAAGCAGCTGTTCACACGTGACAAGAGCCGTTCGACGTCTCTCGGCTTTACCTCGTACAGCACCCAATGTCCCTGCTTTTAAATAATTCCTAATGCTTTCAAACGTTTCGAAACTGTTGTGTGATCGACTCCTAATGATTTTGCAACTTCCGCTTGCACCTGACATGAGTTTTCATGAAGCAATGCCTCTAATTCTTTGTTCTCAAGATTTTCTGCACGTCATTCTTTATTTTCAACATCAAAATCATTATTTTTGAAGGGTCTATACCAATCTCTGCATGCCGTTTCCAACTAAAAATGCCGCCGTAAGTCTCAACAAGAATTATGTGGGCTTCAGCTACAGATTTCTTTTAAATAAAATAGTGCAATAAAATTCCCCGTAAATACACGCTCTTTGGCACGAAATCCGACATGTTTAACGCTATGAAAAACATAGTTGTTTACACTTCGGCGAAATGGCATACACTGAATTTCAAGCTTGCTTATAGTACTTCATTATAGATGCGTTATCATCTGAAACTACACGCCCGTAGTTCTAGAAACGCCATCTTTTGAAAAACGGCGAGAACTTATTTTTTGTAGAAAAACAGAGGGAAAGTCACGTTACGTCGATGAGAAAGTGACTGAAGTCGAAATGCCAAGTCGGGACCGACTACATTGTAGATTCTTGTTTAGATTTTGTCGAGAATTTCGCGATAGATAGCAGGAGCACCCGACCAGATATCTAGGAAGTTTTTTAAAAGAGGACTGAGAATGCGACATCGGAATCCGAAGGCAGACTGGAATAGCGAGAGTTACATTTCAAAAACTAAGTAAATTATTAAGAAATATTTGTTTGTTAAAGGACTTTTAAAAGTTGTTTCTAAAGGGTTGGGTTGATGTTTGAAGATATTTAGTTTCAATTGTATCTTTCAAAACTAGTTTTATATTACGCGTCGTATATTTTCGTACATTATGGTTAGGTTTGTCAACTGTCCCGCAAAATGTGGGCGTGTCATTGTGTTGGGTTGTTTGTTCGACCACAATTCCCTTAGAATATTTTCTGCTATGACAATGGTTACTAACAGAGTTTTTATTTCTCAATAACTGGAAAGGAGTTCGGTCATCTAGCTCCACTCGGGTAAATAAGTCGCATGGCATTGTCACGTTTGAAATTCCGGCTCGTTTAAGAATGGTCATTTTCAGTTTATCGCAGGGTTTTTCTTCTGGCATTGACTCGAGTAAGTCAATAATCTCTTCTGCGACTTCTGCTGGTAGTTTTTCCACTAAAAGCAGTATCTTTGCGAAACAATTTTTCTTTCTGTTGAATTTAGTGTAGGGGCCTCGGCTATGTTTGCCAACAACCGAAGTCTCCCCAATTTAAAATATCAGAAGGTTGAAGGTTGGATGTTGGAATGTGGAAGAATAAAATATTTCGTTTTGTCTGTTAAAGTAAAATTTTATTAACTAAACAGAATAAGAAATTTGTTAAAAGAAAATATTCAAAGAGAAATATGTACGTAGTTAAATGTTCCAGAGAAATAGTAGTAAGGAGTTAAATGAATCCAGCTTATTGTTGATAGTAGTAGAGTGTGTGTATGTAGAAAGATCAAAAAGTTTACTAATAAAGTCTGCGTTCTTTTCCTTTTTATGGTCGGCGAAAAATTGAAGAGGAAAGTGAAGCAATAAAGGAAAATTGTACTTATCGGACTTTAGTTTTTAAGAGTCAGTTGAAGTATCTTGTTGTTTCTTTGACGGTGTGTGAGTGAAGAGGAAGAAAAGAAAATTAGAAGGAGAGGAAGAACGAATATGTGACGCGACCTTATGTCCGGATCGGCTTACAGTTTCCTTTGTTACATTTTAGTGTGTCACGTCTATGCTCCCATTTAACTGAATGATCTGACCGGTCAAGCAACATGGTTAAGTAGTGATCGAAAGCAGCAGACGAATTTTTTAGGTGTTAAGAAAATTTAACCGAGGTCATAGATCAATTTGTTATTTTCTATCCAATCAGAGTCCAGAATCTTAATTTTCACACCGACTTGTGAAATTTACCTTGGTCTGGGTTTTTCCAAAATGTTTTCAGTCGTTTTGATCCATTTTTGCGGGTGAGCAATTTTACTTTTTGCGTTTCAATTAATTGTTGGATGATATAGGATTTGTATTCTATAATAGACTGCATTTGTATAAACCATGATTTTATGTTTGTTGGAGTAATATGCAAGTAAATTCAGAGTGACTGTTGTTAATGAAACTTTGGTACTATTTTTGTTTATTCCTTTTAAGCTACGTTTGTGGTACAGTGGATATCGGCTCGGAACGAGAAACCGGGGAGCCGAGTTCGAGTTCCAGTTGAATCCATTGTATTCACTTACGCGCAAATACCCTTGGGAAAGGTATTAATCCGTCTCTTCCTTCCAGTTATGGGTTAAATAGCAGGACAGATTGGGTTCTATAGCCTTGGTCGGCAACCAGTCTACCGCAGAAAGCAATGGCAACCTACTGCGGGATAATCTTCTGCCCAGTTAGTCATGTCTCTTTCGAGACATGATCGCCCAAGCGTGTTTCACGTATGGCACTTTAACTGATATTTATGTGTCCTGTTTGTTAACTTTGGTGTTTCACATGGTAATCATGTCGAAATCATCATTTGTAAGAATCTGTCTACTAGGGTTTTGTTCAACATCAAATCTGGAGTGTCAGAATTCAATGCAATAAATTAAAATATTGTTGCGAGACCGCTCGTAATTTGGTCGTTTAGAATAATCCCATGACTTTTATGGTAAGAATAAAATTAAGTCGGAAAAGACAACGTAGTATGAACAAACGACATTAATTTTATATACAACAAGAATACCAGAACTTGGTGAATGTATGGAATGAATAATGTCCTTTATTTTGTTGTTAGTAAAGTTTTTGGATAGAATATAAACTGTATTGAGTAAGTATGTGAAAACAGTTAAATGTGGACGGTAGTGCCATTTTCTGAGACGGTCTCTTTGTAGTTTGGCCAGTGCTGAGGTGAGCGTTGCTTTTGCGTATGGACGTAAATAGAATCATGAATATCAGTAGCTAGAGTGACGTGGACATTGGTGGCATTTGTGAGTCTCTTATATGTCTATATCCATTTTTTTTTAAGAAATCGGATCCAGAATAATATTATTTTATTTATTCCTAATTATTACTAAATTCACACGTGGTCTGTCTACAATATTCGCGCTATATTTTGGCGGCATCTATCTAAATCATGATGACTAATAAAACCTTTCTGATTTGTAGTCTATGGTTTTGAATTGTATGGCTTAATTGGTGTTTTTTAAGAAGTAAGCATTTCATTACGTAGTATTAGTTTATCAATATTTTGTAGGTGTGTTTTAAAGATATGCTGCTATTGTAGTAGATATTTTAGTGGACACGACGAAGTCACTCTCGGTAGCTTGCTAATACTGCTCTGTAGCAGGCGCATTGATTTTGTACGCCCTGATGCATGTTTGTAACTGTGTATTTCGGATAAGGTTTGTATAGATGAGGAGAGGGGAAAGAAGGAAGATAAATGCGTATCAGAAGATTATGTTGTGACAATCATTCAGTATAGAGAGAAAGTGTCTACTTTGCATAATAAGTGTTCTCACTTGTTTCCAACTGCTGCTGAGACAGTCTTCCGGTGAGAACAGGAAAGACAAGACAGAAGAGAAAGAAAGAAAGAAAGAAGAAAGAAAGAGAACATGAGAGAGAGAGAGAGAGAGAGAGAGAGAGAGAGAGAGAGAGAGAGAGCATAAAGAATAAAGAGAAAGAGAATTAAACATAATAAAAAGCGGGAACGAGTAAACATAATTAAGAGAGAAAGAGAACATAATAGAAGAGAGGGAGAGGGAGGGAATGAAACATAATAATGGGAGAGAGAAAATATAATAAGTAGAGAAGACGTTAAAGAGTGTGTGTGTATATTTGTGTGTGTGTGTGTGAGAGAGAGGGAAAATGATGAAAAGAGGGATAGAGAAATATAATAAAGAGAAAGAGAATAAATATTAAAAGAGAAAGAATAAAACATAGAGAGAGAGAGAAAGAGAGAGAGAGAGAGAGAGAAAAGATATAATAAGGAGGAATGGGAAAGAAAGAGCGTGTGTGTCAGAGAAAGGGAGATAGAAAGATAGTGAGAGAAAACATAATAAAGAGAGAACATAATAAAAAGAGAACGAGAAAGAGAGAGAGAAAGAGAGAGAGAGGGGGAGGGGGAATTATAATGATGAGAGAGAGCATGAAAGAAAAACAATAGATAAAGAGAAAAACGTAATAGCAAGAGAGAAAAGCATAATAATTAGAGAGATACAGGGTTAGTAAAATAGGGAACATGTGGAAATAAATAAAAACGTAATATATATATATATATATATATATATATATATATATATATATAGGGAAAGAAAGAGAAAGAGAAAGGGAGAGAAAGAGTATTAAAATTGAAGGTTTGATAGCGTCAAAATATTAGATGAGCAAAATCGAATCTTGTCTGCAGCCAAGAATCACCCAAGAATAGTTTTATCGATCAACACACATTGATGCACGCGTTTCTCTGTGGATCAATCCGTTTCTATCATATCTACATAGAAAATGCAAATGTCTACATACAATCGTGCCTCCACACGTATTTCAATATGTGAATATATTATGACTGGCCCCTGTCAAGGTTGAAAATGGATATTTCAGACTGCTACTTCTGAAAAACATTAATTCTGAGCGAGTCATTTAGGAAAAATACAGGAGAGAGAGAGAGAGAGAGAGAGAGAGAGAGAGAGAGAGAGAGAGAGAGAGAGAGAGAGAGAATTAAAAATAATTAAAATAATTTAAAAACATCTTCCAAATTCAGCTTTCATATTTATTGCAGAAGCCAGAGCGATAAGTACAGACATCAACATGATCACTAAAGAAAAAAATCTTCAAACTTTAGTTTTTATGAATCCATGTCATTATTAATATCTATCAAAAACAAAACAACTGGAAAATCCTTTGATAGCTAAAATATTGGTAAAAGAAAAAAAAAATCCATGCCATCTCCTCATTCCAAAAAAAATTGTGATGGTCTGGATTTCTAGCCATGTAAGAATTAAGAGCAATAATAGAACAGACGAAAATACCAAACAAGCATTAAGACTAATCCCTGTAATCTACCAAATCCCATAGACTGGCCTAAAACCATAATGTAAGGAACAGATACAAAATCAATGGCAAGAACAATGGAGCAGATAAACACCAAATAAACTAAATACAATCTTACCAACCACCAGGAGAAAAAAAAATGCTGCAATCATGGAAAAACCGAACGGTTAGGTTACGATAAAAATGACTCCGAATAGTCAGTCAGTTAAGTGCCATACGTGATACATGCTTAGGCGATCATTTCTCCAAAGAGACATGGCTGACAGGGCAGAAGATTATCCCGCAGTAGGTTCCCATTACTTTCTGCGGTAGACTGGTTGCCAGCCAAGGCTATAGAACACAATCTGTCCTTTTATTTGGCCCATAACTGTAGAGAAAAGAGGGATTAGTACCCTTCCTAAGGGTATTTGTGCGTAAGTGAATGCGAGGAATTCAACTGGAATTCGAACTCGGCTCCTCGAATTTGTGGTTCCGAGTCGATATCCACTACACTGCGACGCACATATCACACTAAAATTACTCATCCATTCTTACTGAAACAAGAAGAATCACCATGGCGTCCTATATGCCAAAATATTCTGTAAAATATTTTCTAATTGAATGCATTGATCTTGACTCGAAAAGACATAATTTTTCAAGGCAAACAGCGTAAAAGAATTGTTCGAAAATATTAGAATAAATAAAATTATAACATTCTTTAAGTCAGTTGGATTATATATATATATATATATATATATATATATATATATATATGAGTAAATATAGTTCTATGGTGTGCTATATTTAAAGAATAAAGTGCTCAATATCAGAGATAGAGCGTATGTAAATATAAAAGAGTGAACATTGAAGTCAACACTCAAGGGCGACAGACTTCAATGTTCACTCTTTTATATATATATATATATATATATATATATATATATATATAAAAGAGTGAACATTTATATATATATATATATATATATATATATATATATATATATAAACTTATTTATAAATGGAACTTTGTCTCTGTGTGTGTGTCTGTGTGTGTCCGTTACCTATAGGCTCTGAAACGGCTGAACCGATTTTTTGAAAAATTTACAGAGTTGTACTATAAGCGTCGGAAGTGCGTTGTGTTCCAGTGGATATCGGCTCGGAACGAGAAATCGGGGAGCCGAGTTCGATTTCCAGTTGAATTCATTGCATTCACTTACGCGCAAATACCCTTGGTATTAATCCGTCTCTTCCTTCCAGTTATGGGTTAAATAACAGGACAGATTGGGTTCTATAGCCTTGGCCGGCAACCAGTCTACCGCAGAAAGCAATGGCAACCTACTGCGGGATAATCTTCTGCCCAGTCAGTCATGTCTCTTTCAAGACATGATCGCCCAAGCGTGTTTCACGTATGGCACCTAACTGACTGACTGACTATAAGCGTCTGCGAGTGTTCTTAGCTAGGTTTTGTGTCGAGGAACCCCCGATAAATATCGAAAATTGATAATCGAAAAAATCGGGTTATAGAAGGAATGGTCCGATTTTAATCAAATTTGATACACTCATAGACAGAGACATAAGAAACGATATTCAGAAGTTTCAAGGTTGCAGTTCTTACAATAGTGCAGAGAATCGAATATATATATATATATATATATATATATATATATATATATATATATATATAAGGCATGATGTTTGTGTGTGTGTCTGTTTATCTGTCTGTATGTCCTTTAAAACAAATCCACAATTTTTGTCCGATTCTCACCAAACTTCACACAAACATTCTTTAGGCTGAGTCTGAGCTCCAGGACCATGAATTAGTTTTAAAGCTTTAATTACACCCGAGCAACGCCGGGCTATACTGCTAGTATATATATATGTGTGTGTGTTATGTCTTGAAGGCTGTCAAAATGCGTTGAATGAAGTAAAAGAAGGTCGGGAGGTGTTTGTATGACCTGTTTGATGTTTCGAGACTATAATCTCATCATCAGAATGGCAGGGAAACCCTTAGAATGATCGTGCCTTTTAGCTGCCCATCTATGAATCGCTGGCTTTATCCACTGCTGCTGTACGTGTGTGCGTGTATGTATGTGTGCGTGTGTGTGTGTGTATGTGTGTGTGTGTGTGTGTGAGCGCGTGTGTGTGTGTGTGTGTGAGTGTGTATGTGTGTGTATTCAAGTTATTATACTTGAATACACACACATACACACTCATTCACACACACACACACACACCATTAGACCATAAAAAACCCAACTAGAACACACGCAGATACACACTCGCACACACACACACACATACATACACGCACACACGTACAGCAGCAGTGGATAAAGCCAGCGATTCATAGATGGGCAGCTAAAAGGCACGATCATTCTAAGGGTTTCCCTGCCATTCTGATGATGAGATTATAGTCTCGAAATATCAAACAGGTCATACAAACACCTCCCGACCTTCCTTTACTTCATTCAACGCATTGTGACAGCCTTCAAGACATAACACATACAACTATTTTACGCAATGCTTCAAGCAAATTACAAAACTTTAATATATATATATATATATATAAAGAATTAAAAAAATTGTCCATTTTCTCTGAATATAAACCGTACTAAATCATTTTTGTCATAAAATGATTTAATATACTTATTACATATTTAATATACCGTTAAAAATTCATTTACAAATACGACAATTTCTTTTCCCTCTCTCCCATAACTTTTCTTGTTTCTCCTCTTTTTTCTTTTTTCTTTCTCCCTCATTTCCAGTTTTCTTTTTTCCCCACTTCCGTTCCTGTGACACGCTTATTTTTTTCCTTTTTTTTTTCTAATTCTGTCGGATTACAATCCATATTTGATCGAAACTTTATATATATATATATATATATATATATATATATATATATATATATATATATATATTTCCACGGAATTTGTGGATTATTTATTTATTAATCTGAGTTATTTGTATCACTTTCAATGTTATTTTTAAAGGATACCAATATTTTAGTAGACCCCTTGTTTATTTTTAAACAGAGTATTTATTTTTGTCTACAGGTCATAATATTCAATAAATCTTTTAAAAGAAAAAAAGATCCCTCTTAAACGGACGCGAAGTAGAATGAGCAAGGTTAAATATTTTTTAAAGTGATAATATATATATATGCGTGCGTGTGTGTGCGCTCGTACGTGTGTGTGTAAAAGTAATCAAAACAAAAATAATAATGAAATACTAGGAGTAAATTTATTCAATAAAATCGTCATTGGCTTTAAGCACGGCCTCTAGAAAAATTAGTTCATCTTTGCTGATACAAGAAATTTTGTTAGTCACTCGCTCAACAACGCCCGACACATAATAATTAAGGAGGTTGAAGTTGCTGCCTAAATATACATCAATATATATATATATATATATATATATATATATATGTGTGTGTGTGTGTGTGTGTGTGTGAACAAAGACTTGATGTTGTTTTGAAAAAACACGAAGACATTTTCAAATATGGAATCCTTTCGTGCCAACACTTTATCAGAAGGAAACCGTTCGCAAAAGTAAACGACACAAGAAGACATTTTTATTTTCACAAAAAATTGTAGAAGAGGAGAGGAAATATTGGAACATCATTAAAACAATTTATTAGTAAAATTATTCACGAATAAAAGAATAATAAATGTCCCATGAGAAAAGAAATTTACTCAGAAACTTGAAAATAAAGAAAGAAAGCTAATAAAGCGCTCTTCTTCTTTGCACGGACTCAGTTGGTGTAGCTTACTATATCCGCGTCTAGTATCCATGCTTGGGCGATCATGTCTAGAAAGAGACATGACAGAGCAGAAGATATTCCCGGAAGTTACTATTACTTTCTGCGGTATATAGCCCTCAATCTCTCCTGCTATTCAACCCATAACTGGAGTGAGGAGAGATGGATTAATACCTTTTCCCAAGGGTATTTTTGCGTGAAGTGAAGGAAACAAATTCAACTGGAATTCGAACTCGGCTCTCCAATTTCTCATTACGAGTCGATTTCCATTACACAACGCACGTGTACTGAAGTCGAATAAATATACAAATCATTTGACTCGTACCAGATTTTTCTAAATCTGTTTCATTCAAATACATTAAAAAAATGTCCTGTTAGTGTGGAGCGTTATACTTGTGTGTGTGAGTGTATGTGTGTGTGAGTGCGTGCGTGTGTGTGTGTGTGTGTGTGTGAGAGAGAGAGAGAGAAAGAGCACTAGAAAGACAGAGAGAGAGAGAGAGAGAGAGAGAGAGAGAGTTATAAATGTATTTTATTGAATATCATTCCAGTTAGAATTGTGCTGAAGAAAACGTCAGATACAAAGAAAGTAAAAAATAGGAACAAAGTTTGACTTGGAAAGGAACCTGGTTTTCGTTTAGAAGAATTTCAAGAGAAAAAAAAATCGAATCAAATAGAATTATTAAAAGAAGAAAGGAATAAAACTTCAAACCTTCATTATGATAAACTTATATTTGTGAATAATTAAACAATAAAGGGAATAAAGAGAGGAGAATGTTAACAAATGGCAAAAAACAAAATAAAACAAAGAAAGTCGTTAAAATGATAAGAAAATGAAAAGCACGCATGCGCGTGCACAAAAACACACGCACAAAAAAAAAAAAAAATAAAAAGGAAAATTTGGAATGCAAAATGAAGCTCCGAAGAAATCCATTAACAACAACAAAAAGCGATTGGTCAGAACTGTATATATTCCAGCAATAATAATAATAATAATAATAATAATAATAATAATAATAATAATAATAATAAACGATGAAAAAGCCAATATTTTTTGAGGTCAGGATAGTTTTAGTTCCTTTGTTTCTCGATTTGCAAATACTCATCAGACATTCGCATCCTTTCACAGTAGCTATAATATCACTTTAACTCTATTCAAGATGGAAACAAATAGCATATCTGTGGATAAGAAAAAGAATTAAACAATTAAACGAATAGAGAAAGCGGTGTTAGACAAGGAGACGCTTTCTCACCGGATCTATTCAACTTTTTGAAGCGAGCCGATCGTCAGAGAATAAGAAGAGCAATTGGGAACCATAGTCCAAACAACATAAGATTCTCAGCTGACATTGGATTGATTGTGGACTAAGAAAAAAGAATGCAGAAACTTCTCGACTAGGTGGTAAAGAGAAGCTAGAAATAAATTGATTGATTTGTTTTTTAACGACACACCAACTCCTTATGGGTCATTTATTGCCGAAATTTAATTTTCTTGGAAATTTGACTTAAGTCAATATGAAATATTTTATTCTGTTTTCACAATTGAATACATAATAAATGACACTCAGCTTTTGTGTATATATATGTTTGTGTGGACATGATTACTAGAGGCAGTGATATGTGTGTTTTACGTAGTTTTGTTTAAGCTAAATTTTTGGAATACAAATTAATTTCTTTAATAAATTGTAGAATATTACATGGTTTAATGTCATGAAAGTGTTTTTTCGTGTGGGTCGTTTGGTTGAATGATTTTGTTTAGCGGCATATCAACTTTTATTGGTTATTTAATGCCGAAATCTGAATATTTTGAATTCCATTTTATGGCTTCAATTAAATATATTTTGAACGCAATTGTTTGCATAGATAAAATGTTTTGTTGGTAGATTTGATTTAAAATATTGGTAATTTGCTATAAATACGTATTGTTGATAAATTTGCTTTATAAAAAGATGTATTACTGGCATTTTTACGATAAAATTATATTTTCTAGTTTCATATTTTGTTTTTCTGTTGCTTATTTGCGAATGTGCGTTATGGTGCAGTAGATATCGACTTAGAACGACAAATCGGGGTGCCGAGTTCGAATTTCAGGTGAATTCCTTGCATTCACTTACGCACAAATGCCCTTGGGAAAGGTATTAATCCGTCTCTTCCCTCCAGTTATGGGTTAAATAATAGAACAGATTGGGTTCAATAGCCTTGGCTGGCAACCAGTCTACCGCAGAAGTGATAATCTTCTGGCCAGTCAGTCATGTCTCTTTCGAGACATGATCGCCCAAAGCATGTATCACGTATGGCACTTAACTGACTGACTGATTTGCCCCCAAACGAGATCTTAATAATTATTAACACCTGGGGTCAAGATGGACTCGGGAACAACAGCAATTAGGAAGTGGTGTCATGCACCTCAAAACCCCTAATCTCCAGAACAATAGACCAACCATTAGGAGACAGAATGTATGGTTGTCAACAAGAAAGAAAGTTAAATGTGAGTACATATATTTTATTGTCTGGGTTGTGTAGTAACAGACAACGGGAAATGTGACACCGAAATCCGAAGTCGCATTGAAATAGAGAAAGAAGCCTTTCCACAACTAAACAAAGTATTAAGACAGGAAAATTTTGTTGTAAACAAAGGAAAGACTGCTGGGCTACTATTTCATATCTACCCTCTTAAATGGCAGGGAATGTTTAACACTTTAGAAAAGATACTGGGAATATCATGGACAAAACGTGGGTGAAACGAGGAAGTTTTTTTTTTTAAGTAGGAAATAGAAAGACACTTATACTTTTAAGTATAAGAGACAGTTGAAATTTCTTGAACATATAACAAGGAAAGTGAGCTTGAAAATTTAACACTCATAAGGCATACTGAAGAGAGGAGCGGCAGAGGAAAACCGTAAATAAACTGCAGAAACGAAACTGACCACGATTTTGACATAAAAATGCTACTCTAATTAAAATAGGATGTGTCTTTTCACTGGATCTATTCAACTTGTACAGCGAGACTATTCAGATTCGTCATCGGAGGCCACATTTTAAACAATATAATGTACGCAGATGATACAGTGCTGATAGCAGACGCGGAAATGAAACTACTACAGAAGGTAGCTGAAGAGAGTGACAAGAAAGGACTACAAATAAACTGCAAGAAAACCAAATGCATGGTCATCAGCAAAAAAGGACAGCCCAAAATGCCAAATACAGGTGGGGATACTAAAATCAAGCAGGTACAAAATTTTAAATACCTGGGAAGTGTTCTAACAGAAGACAGAAAGTGTGACACAGAGATCCGAAGGCGAATTGGCATGGCGACGGAAGCATTCCAGAAGTTGAGTAAAGTATTAAGAAACAGGACAATTTCGTTAGAAACAAAGAAGAGAGTACTGGTTTGCTATGTGATGTCGGTTCTTCAAAATGGCAGTGAATGTTGGACAATATCTTCGAAGATGAAGGAAAAACTTGAAGCAACTGAAAAGTGGTTCTACAGAAGGATGCTGCGAATATCATGGATCGAGCATGTGAGCAATGATGAGGTTTTGGAAAGGATGGAAACGAAAAGGAAATTAATATTGAGCATCAGGAAAAGACAGCTAAAGTTCCTGGGACATGCAACGGGGAAGGAGGGCTTGGAGAATCTGATACTAACGGGCCAGATAGAGGGAAAAAGAGACAGGGGAAAGAAACGGATAACATATTTGAAGGACCTGATCAGGTGGATGACGAAATGAGGGTTGCGTGGTGTAACAGGAGAAAGCGTGCTAAGAGCCACCAGGGAGAGGAAGATGTGGAAAGCCATGATCGCCTATGCCCTCAAAGGATAGGGCGCATAAAAGAAGAAAAAGAATTAAAATAGAAAATAATTCTCTAAGATGAAAATGCTTCGAAATTCTTTTAACCGCTCGAACATCAACAGTAAATTTGCTTCCAGTTTCTTGTAACATTTCGCCATCACAACGTGGAATATTTAAGAAGAAGGATGGTGGAAACAAAGATATAAAACTATTTGGGGAAAATGTTAGAATGGTTCAAAACTTATAATGAAAACAACTCACCTGCACACGGATAGACAAGTGATACACAAAAATAAAAAAGGCGTAAAACAAAACATGTCTTCTCGCCGGATTCATTCCACCTAAAAAACGAGGATACGCTAAAGAAAGTGGAGATCTTATCAGGGTTTATTGTCGGTGGACACATTTTTAACAATATAAGTAACGCAAATGACATTGTATTAGTAGTGGCAGACGTAGAAGGAAAACGACACGATCTCCAAGACTCTGTAGGAAAGGAAAGAACTTACCATCAATTGTAAGCAGATAGAATGTATGGTTGTCAGCAAGCGGAAGAAACCAAGTAAAGGAAAGCGAGAAGAAAGGACTAACTATCAATTGTAAGAAAACAGAATGTTTGGTTGTCAGCAAAAGGAAAAGTCCAAGTAAAAGAAAGTGAGAAGAAAGGACTAACCGTCAACTGTAAAAAGACTAAATGTATGAATGTTAGCAAGAGAAAGATACGAACGACGTAATGAAAATTCCAAAATCAAACATTTTAAAAATAAATTTAATTAAAATATCTAAATTAAATATCTGGGGAGTATTTTAGCAGAGAATGTAAAATATAATACCGAAATCCGAAAATGAATTCCAAAAGCTCTACAAAGTATAAAAACAGGAAAAGTTCGTTAGGAACAAAAATAGTAGTTCTGAACTCTTATGTAATATGAATCCTCTTCTATGAAGCTGAATGTGTGACAATTTACTCATTGATGAAGAGAAAACCGGTGGTTACAGAAATATGGTTCTACAGAAGGATTCTGAGAATACCATAAAGTGCATTAGCAACGATGAGATTTTAAAGAAAATGAGAACAAAACGAGCGCTTTTACGCAAAATCATAAATTTTGAAAATTAAATGAGGAAGGTGGGCTTGGTAAATTAGACACTCACAAGGTATATCGAAGATAAAAAGAACAGGTGAGAAGCAGCGGACTACCTACTCGACGAGCTTGTTTGAATGGGTGGCCGAACAGTGCGGGGTGGGGAGAAAAGTTGCTGAAAGCTACAAAGAATAAGAAGTTGTGGAGAACCAATGTCTTTCACTTCTTCAAACGATACTGCACATAAAAGTAGTGTATAACACCCGCTTTTATATAAAAAAAACATTCGTCAGTAGTAGTGAAGTTTCCATTCGAACAAACCCCTGATTAGATTAAAGCTCTTAGAGAAGCATATGGAGCGCCTCATTTTTTTTTTATACAGCCACGTACACATTATTATTTGTTTTCCTTTTTAGACTTGTTTCTCTGCGATAACTAAATGAGAAACGCTTTAACTGAGCGTCAACATCCGGTGGAAGCATTTATTAGAAATCAGATAAGGGAATTAAGTTGTCCTAAGCCAGCATGACTGATGAAACTGACATGAGAATGTCAAACCAATTTCCGGACAAAAAGGCGGTCAATTTCAGACCTCCGTGGTCAGAAGAGCGGATCAGCAGCTCCGGACTGATTTAACGGCGTCCATTTAGCGGATCAGCAGCCTTGGATTGATGTGACAGCGACGATCAGGGAATCACCTCAGTCGTCTCGAACTGGTTTCTTATATGCAACTAGAGGGGGAAAATACAGCAACTCAAAGCCGATCTATTTGGTGATAACTGTCTCATGTTAGTGCGCAATCTGTAGTAGGTAGAGATAGTGAAAAGGTGAAAGGAGTTAAGTTATAATTCCTATTGTTATTATCGTATTATAATTGTGCTCGTCTCATTTGGCCTGACTGCTGCGCTCTTCTAATGTCTCATAAATAATGGACCATTCCATTTTGATCGCGTGGAAAGACAGAAACGACGTATCAGTGACGCTACTTGGTTTCAGTGGGAAAATGAAAGAAAGAAAAAGAAAGAAAAAAGCTGGAATTATTTAACGTCTCCTAAATGATGGACTATTCCATTTTGATCGCGCGGAAAGACGGAAACGATATATTAGAGACGCTACTTGGTTTCAGTGAGAGAATAAAATAAATAAATAAATAAATAAAGAAAGAAAGAAAGAAAGAAAGAAAGAAGGGAAAATAGAAGAGGCGGCAATAGTTTCATGTGCTTAAAGTCTGTTTTAGGGAAATGGAAAAGTTTTCAATTTCAAATTTTTCACATTTGTATCCCCTTACTTCTTAAAAAGACGAAACGCATTTATGATTGTTATTGCAATATTTTGTTAAAGTTATTAAGCTCAGATATTTACCGATCTGATAGGGAAATTTCTACGAATATTTTATTGTCATAGAACATGCCATGAGCTTATTCAATCATTCACTTAAGAATTAAGATACATCAGAAAATTCAAAGAGCAAAACCGTCGAAGTTTGACGTATATTTCTACTTATTATTCAAAGAACGTAATTTGCTGTTTACAAATGACGGAGTAATTTTTTAATCATCTCACCCCAAACAAGGGGACAATGTCACTAAGACACAAAATGCTACTGAGAGTGAAAGAGAATGAGAAAAACTTTCTGAGAATGAATCGGAAAACCAATTCTAAACAGGAAGAAGAGATAACCGTCTGCTGCTGTTCAAAAGACGGGGAAGGAGTCCGAACCGAGCGATAGGAGAACCTATTTACTTCTAACGTGATCTTCGATAAAAGTTTTACGAAGAAGAAAAACCTTCCGGCATACTACCTCCCACAACGATGCACTTCTAGGACCGTTCACCCAGCCTTTAGAATAGCCCTCCGTACAATGATGCATTTCTGATATCGTTCAGAAAACTTTTCGGCATAGTACCCCCAACAACGATGCACTTCTAGGACCGTTAACCCAAGCTTTTAGAATAGCCCTCCGTACAATTATGCATTTCTGATATCGTTCAGAAAACTTTTCGGCATAGTACCCCCCACAACGATGCACTTCTAGGACCGTTCACCCAGCTTTTAGAATAGCCCTCCGTACAATGATGCATTTCTGATATCGTTCAGAAAACTTTTCGGCATAGTACCCCCCACAACGATGCACTTCTAGGACCGTTCACCCAGCCTTTAGAATAGCCCTCCGTACAATTATGCATTTCTGATATCGTTCAGAAAACTTTTCGGCATAGTACCCCCAACAACGATGCACTTCTAGGACCGTTAACCCAAGCTTTTAGAATAGCCCTCCGTACAATTATGCATTTCTGATATCGTTCAGAAAACTTTTCGGCATAGTACCCCCCACAACGATGCACTTCTAGGACCGTTCACCCAGCTTTTAGAATAGCCCTCCGTACAATGATGCATTTCTGATATCGTTCAGAAAACTTTTCGGCATAGTACCCCCCACAACGATGCACTTCTAGGACCGTTCACCCAGCTTTTAGAATAGCCCTCCGTACAATTATGCATTTCTGATATCGTTCAGAAAACTTTTCGGCATAGTACCCCCCACAACGATGCACTTCTAGGACCGTTCACCCAGCTTTTAGAATAGCCCTCCGTACAATTATGCATTTCTGATATCGTTCAGAAAACTTTTCGGCATAGTACCCCCCACAACGATGCACTTCTAGGACCGTTCACCCAGCTTTTAGAATAGCCCTCCGTACAATGATGCATTTCTGATATCGTTCAGAAATCTTTTCGGCATAGTACCCCCAACAACGATGCACTTCTAGGACCGTTCACCCAGCTTTTAGAATAGCCCTCCGTACAATGATGCATTTCTGATATCGTTCAGAAAACTTTTCGGCATAGTACCCCCCACAACGATGCACTTCTAGGACCGTTCACCCAGCTTTTAGAATAGCCCTCCGTACAATGATGCATTTCTGATATCGTTCAGAAAACTTTTCGGCATAGTACCCCCCACAACGATGCACTTCTAGGACCGTTCACCCAGCCTTTAGAATAGCCCTCCGTACAATTATGCATTTCTGATATCGTTCAGAAAACTTTTCGGCATAGTACCCCCAACAACGATGCACTTCTAGGACCGTTAACCCAAGCTTTTAGAATAGCCCTCCGTACAATTATGCATTTCTGATATCGTTCAGAAAACTTTTCGGCATAGCATCCCTTACAATGATGAACATCTGGTATCGTTCAAGCTACTTTTCGGTTTGGTACCCCATATAATGATGCACTTCTAGTATCTTTCAACCAGCTTTCTGGCATAGCATTCCACACAACTATGCATTTATAGTATCGTTTAACCAGCTTTTCTGCATAGTCCCCCGTACAATAATGCAATTCTAGTATCGTTCAATCGGCTTTCCTGCATAGATCTCGTACATCTATGCACTTCTGGTACCATTCAACCAAATTTTCGACATAGTACCTAGCAGAACGCTGCACTTCTTGTATCACCAACCAGTTCCAAAAAGCTGATTTTAAAAATGGTAGAATCTCTGCTGATGCAACATCATATTCTCTCAAATGTGATTTTCATCTTCTTCGTTCGCTTGTGAAAATCTGAATTTGTTTTTGTCAAAAAGAGACTGGAACAAACAAATAAGAACATAAAAATGGCCTAATCTTACAGAAATTAGTAGGTTTTCAATTGGCGGCCTTAGTGTAAATGTAAAGATAATTTACATACAACACCTTTTTCTACTAGTAACAATCAAATGCATATATCACTTTTAGTACTCTGCATAACGATGCACTTCTGGTATCGTTCAGCCAGCCCGAACAAGCCCATGCGCACGTTGGGTGCTCAAACAAGCAAGCGGTGCAGACACATAGTGCAGATCCATAGATGATGCCCGTTATTTTTGCCACTTGTGCCAACGCGATTGGTCGGTCTTCCCTGATCAACGCAACCACCCTCTGGTTGTGTTCTTCCATACGCGATGTTAATAGATGAGCAAAAAAACCTTCGTCCGTTTCGTCAGGCGATGTTTTTCAGTAAAGTTTGACTCCATTTGTCCCTCCCCCCCAAAAAAAACTGACGACGGTGCGTTGTTTCCCCGATAGTACAATCGTCTACCGTCACTCCTTGTGCACACGCAGTGTCACGTGTCAACAGCACAGTTCTTAGTGCGTAGTTTTCAAATTGCCTTTACTTTCTTATTTACACTTGAAAACACACACACACACGCACACACAAGCACACACATATATATATAGTCTCATATATATAGTCTCACATATATATAGTCTCTCACACACATATATACAGTCTCTCTTTCTCACTCTCTCTCTCCACCTCTCTCTCTCTCTCTCTATATATATATATATATATATATATATACATATATATATATATATATATATATAGAGTCATCCGCAGGCAGATCTGTTTCGCTGTATCACAGCTCATCAGTACAGTTAGACATCCGATTGCTTTTTACCCAGGATTGAAACCTGACCGAATTGGCGTTAGTCGGCGATTCTGTCTCTGAGCTATGGGCGCTCGGTACAAGGAAGCATACTTTTTAGCGAGTATATTATCATTATACACGTCTAATAGCTGAGAGTGCTCTAATTCATTGCTGAATGAACGATGCGTAGTTGCTAGAGTAGCTACTGTTTTTCAAAGTCGACCATTCTTCCTGAGTGCTCAATCAGGGTGTGTGAGCGTAAATAGTCTATGCAGGTTTCATTAAAAAAAGGGCAGAAGAGGTGAGATGGTTAAGTTTTTATGTAATCTTTTATATGATTTTATGATTTCTTTCTTTTCAGAACATAAATTATATAAAAATTATCCAAATGTTTTGTTTATTCGAGAGCTTTCGGGTATACTTTTTTATATTTTTAATGAAACCTGTATAAAAGAGCGATTCCTGACCAAATATAAAATATTATATATATATATATATATATATATATATATATATATATATATATATATATATATAAATGGGGTGACGATACATATATTTTTTACAAATCATGAACATTTTTTGAAGGAAAGGTAAATTACAAAGTGAAAAAAAAGTTTTTTTTGTAACTTGCTTTGTCAATTAGAAATTGACGCGTTCTGGATATTGGCCACGCAGAGGTTTGTCTTGCCGCGTTGTTTCATCTGTTCAAGAGCTTTATCTTTGGCTTTCATTTCCATATTTTTGCTGCAATAGTTGGTTCTTGGCTTTTGTTTTGCTTTTCTACAGAATCTATTAAATGTAAATCTTGTTTGTATTTACTACCTTCTTTTATTATTGCACAGTTTTTCTTTCTTTCTTCATGTTGCCTTACTAATTGCATCATCCAGTCCTTTGTTGTTTCTATGTATGTTAGTAAGCCAATAGTTGTTGTCTTGTATGACAATTCCAGCTAAATAAGACCTCTTCCACCTTCTTTACGGGGTATGTATAGACGGTCTACATCAGCCTTTGGATGATGCATCATGCTTAGAAAGAAGCTTTCTTGTTTTAGAATCCATTCGCCTGGTGTCGTTTAGAGTCCAGTTTAAGATGTTGAAACTATATTGGACAACTGGGATTGCAAGGCCATTAATGGCCATAATTCTGTTCTGAGAATTCAATTCAGTTTTTAATATCATTAGTAGCCTTCTATAGTATTCTTTACGCACTATTTCTTTCATTTTTTATGGTGAATTTTTTCACTCTCATTTACACCTAGGTATTTATAAGCTTCTTCTGGCTTTAATTCTTTTATTGTTATAGCAGGGTCTAAGCTAATTGAGTATGTTTGTTGTTGTGATCCACGTAAAACTGTAGCTTTAGCACATTTATTCAAATTGAATTTCATTCCAATGTCTTCGCTGAAGCACTTTACAGTCTGCAGAAGACCTTCCAGCTCGTTATCATTCTTAGCATATAACTTTAAGTCATCCATGTAAAATAGATGGCTTATTTTCTTTTGGGCTATTTTATAACCACATTCTGTCTTGTTAAGTTGACTGGTTAGTGCTATTAATGATATGCAGAATAGTAAGGGAGACAAAGAATCACCTTGAAATATACCTCTTTTGATGTTTATTTCACCAGACTTATAGGTTCCATTTATATGATTGAGGTAAAGGGTTGTTTTCCATATCGACATGCATTGTTTGATGAAATTGATGATGACGGGTGATATCTTGTATATATTTAAAGTCTTTAAAATCCAGGAATGTGATACACTATCGAATGCCTTACGATAATCTATCCAGGCAGTACTAAGATTTTTCTTTGTACTGTAGCGGTTTTCCAGGATCATTCTGTTAATAATCAATTGGTTTTTACATCCGTAACAGCCACGTTTGCACCTTTATTATTATTATTATTATTATTATTATTATTATTATTGCTGGAGTATGTACGGTTCTCACCAATCGCTTTTTCTTGTTGTTGAGGGATTTCTTAGGAGCTTCATCTTGCATTTAAGATTTTCCTTTCTTTTTTTGTGTGTGTGTTTTTGTGCACGCGCATGCGTGGTTTTTATGTTCTTATTATTTTAACGTCTTTATTTCTTTGTTTTTTTACGTGTTTTTTTGGGTTTTTGTTTTTTATAACAATCGCCTCTTTTTATTCTCTTTATTGCTTAACTATTCACAAATATGAGTTAATCATAATGAAGCTTTCTTCTTATAATAATTCTGTCTAATTCGATTTATATTTTCTATTTTTCTTTTGCTCAAACTCTTCTAAAAGAAGAAAGATTCATTTCGAAGTTAAGGCTTTCCCCATTTTTTTCTTTCTTTGTATATGAAGTTCTCTTAAGCTCAATTCTAACATGAATGGTATTCAATAAAGTACATTTATAATTCTATCTTTCTCTTTCTAGCTCTCTCTCTCTCTCTCTCACACACATTTTATCAATACATTTAAATGAAAGTGTTTTAAATCTGGCACGAGACATGTTTTCTTTATTTGTTCAAATTCTGTACACGTCCGTTGTGTAATAGCTATCGATTTGGAAGGAGAAAGTAGAGATTTAAGTTCGAAGTTCAACAGAATTAATCCACTTACGTACAAATACGTTCGGGAAAGATATGAATCTATCTTTTTTTTTCTCTTTAGCTATGGGTTAAATAGCAGGGCAGACTGCGTCTTATAGCCTTGTCTACCACAGAAAGAAATGCCAACCTACTGCGGGAAAATCTTCTGCCTCGTCTGTCAATGATCGAAAGAGACATGATCGTCCAAGCGTGTCTAACGTATGGCATTTAACTGACTGACTGACACTTAACTTAACAAAATGTCTTTCTTCTAACGATTCTTTATCGACAATAGTTTTAATGGAATTTTAGTGAGCCCTGATAAATACAAAATAAAATATATAAACAAAAAGTAAAAGAATTCCAATTAAAAAAGGATTTTGCGCTTTCCTTTAAAAAACTTATCTCTCTCTCCCTTTATTTTTCTTTCTCTTTCTATAGACGCGTGAAAAAGCAATAAAGGCTCATTTGCTACTGATATTTGCGCCCTGCTCAGAGCCGAAAATTAACACAGTAGATTGACAATGACTCTCTCTCTCTCTCTAGTTCTTTCAACTAACAGGAAGGCATCACTCAAATAATAAACAAAAAAAAAAAAAAAAACAAAAACAAAAAAAAAACAAAAAAAAAACGAAGTAATAAAGATTGAACCCGACCCTAAACAACAGAAGTTTGCAGGAACAGAGCCTACTTCGTTTTGACTGAAAAATACCAAAAAATCAGGGAGTCTTCATATTTATTTTTTCCATTACGAAAAAATAAATAAGTGAATAAATAAAAAAAAAAAAAAAAAAAGAACCCCGGAAAATATAATAATTTTGGCCAATCAAAAAATTGACACAATGAGACAATCTTATCAAATATTCGTGCCAGATTCTCGAGCTTGGTCAGAAGGATATAAACCTGACTCATTTGATCTAGAAACAGATTGGACACGGAGAGGACGGAACAAATTAACGCTACAGCGTAGAAATGACCGATGCGTGACCCGGGAAAAAGTAATCAAGGCGAAACTTGTTACTGATATTTCTGCCCTGCCTAGAGCCAAGAATAGCACAGTAGATGACTTAATTTCTGAATGGCAACAGTATGTTTCTTGCGCGAACACAATAAATTCGGTATTGACATCTGTGTTCACACTACTTATATTTATGTACGTTCAACTCCGGATATTGAGTATATATTGCATATCTTACATTCGTTATCACACACACACACACACACACACACACTAGCAACACTGTTTTGCGGTTATTTTTGTAAGCATAACTCACACTCCTGAAGATGACCTCGGAAAAAGATCGAAAGTACTTGGAGAGAGAGAGAGAGAGAGAGAGAGAGAGAGAGAGAGAGAGAGAGAGAGAGAGAGTGAATAATTGTGAAGCAGAAGAAAAGAAAAATGGAAAGAAAGAAAGAAAGAAAGAAAGAGCGTGAAAGGGAGAGAGAAGAAATAGGCGAGGAAGAGAGCAGAGCAGGGTGAATGAAAAGAACAAGTTTGAGAGAAAGAGTGTGTATTAGTAGCAGATTTAAAAAAGAAAGAGTGGGATCGGGTGATTCAGAGGAAAAGAAAGCAAGAGGTAGTGAATGAGAGGTAAAAAACGAGAATGAAAGAGCGAGAAAGAAAGAAAGAAAGAAAGAAAGAAAGAGTAAAACAAAAGAAAGAATGAGAGAGAGAGAGAGAGAGAGAGAGAGAGAGAGAGAGAGGTTGTGGTTGTTTTCTAGTTCTCGTATTCTTCCCTCGTGATTCTTATAAAACTGTGACATGACTACCGATCTGATAGACGGTTTATAAATACTTCCTTCCGTTTGATTCAAGTGTTTTCTAAACTGAATTTCAATGACAAGTGGACGAAGAACAGCTTCTCTTTTCACTCATTCACTCTCGAAATAAATAGACGACAAAAGATAGAGAACACTTTCTGTCTCCTTGCGATTCCTCCGACTAACATTTCCCGCTGACATGAAGTGGAAATAATATTTTGAATCAATTGCTAAGTCGGCAGCTAGGAAAGTTTGTTCACCGCGTCATGTCAGACAATTGAAATCTTTTTGTGACAGGAAAGTATTTATTTACCTGCCCCCTACCCCACTGAAGTTGTGATACAAGGTCGGTTTTTAAAGTGAGGAACCCGTGCGCGGACTCTCGGGCCATTGGTCGAAGATAACCCAACCCCAGTTTACGCTGTAACTTGGGACAAAGCACTTCTTCTTCTTCTTCTTCTTCTTCTTCTTCTTCTTCCGATTCTTTGTGCCGTGTTCTCTCAAGACGTAGGCGATCATGGCCCTTCACATCTTCCTATCCCTTGTCGCTCTTAATACCCTTTCTGTTATTCCATTCAATCCCCGCTCCACCATACATCTGCTAAAGTACGTCAGGTATATTGTGCGTTGCTTTCCTTTGTCTCTCTTCTTCCCTATTCGTTCTGTGAGCATTAGATTCTCCAAACCCTCCTTTCTCACCACATGTCCTAAAAACTTCAACTGTCTTTTTCTGATGTTGTTTTTTTTTTTTTTTTTTTTTTAATCATTTCACCCCGAGCAAGGCGGAAACGCCACTGATGTGCAGGGGGTTACATAAATGTAAAAAGATTAATTAGAAAAGAGTGAGGAGTACAAGCTAGTTAGAAAGGAACAATAGAAAGCTGAGAAAGAAGGTGCGATGACAGATACATAGGAGGAGAGAAAGGGAAGGTTATACAGGGGAGGGGAGAGAGCTAGAGGCCAGTGGTTAGTAGATGAGTATTAACTTTGCATTTAAATTTCTGGAGGTTGTAGCCGTCAGGAAAGCAAGAATACGGGAGTGAGTTCCACAGACGGGAAGTGCGAGAGAGGAAGCTGCAGGAGTAGAATTGTCGTCTGCATTTGGCTAACCTGACTGTGAATGGGTGGGACCCAGTTGCCAGTCTGGTTGCACGGGTAAACACCTGTTGAGGAGGCATCAGTGACTTAAGCTCATCCGAGCAGAAGCCATGAAAATATTTATAGAAGAGACAGAGGGAGGCCACATTTCGACGATGGGAAAGTGGCTGCAGTCGAGTCGCCAGATCAGTACCTATCACATTACAGACTCTCCTTTGGAGCTTGTCAAGAATACTGAGGAGAACGGCAGGTGCACCTGACCATAAATGGCAGCAGTACTCCATGCACGGACGGATGGTTGACTTGTACATATGCAGGATGGATTCAGGTGGAAAAAACATCCTGGATCGACATAGTGACCGAACCTTCTTAGCAGTAGATTTTGCTATGGATTCAATATAGTGGTTCCATCAGTATCAGTTTCCTTTTGGTGTAGAATGTCGTCTTTTTTGGTCGTTCAGACCCGCCAAGCAAGTATTTTGTGCCAGGAAACTAACTATTGGTTCTTCAAGTTACTAAGTTTTTACTCTCATCTTTAGTAGCAACAGTTGAGAAGATTCGTTAAAAAAAAAAAAAAAAAAAATTCAGGCAACTGAGACGAAGCTCTAGCGATAGAGTTGAGAATACCATGAACAGAAAATGTGACTAATGAGGAAGTTTGAAGAAGTATAGAAAACTATAAAGAAACTGCTGCTTGTGGAGACAAATGACATTTTTAGAGGCAGGGAAGGGGAAATAAAGAAGAAAGAAAGCTTGGAGAATTTGATACTTACAATATATATTGAAGAAATAACGAGTAACCTAACTAAAACTTGTGCAAATGGATGACAAAACAATAACAAATAAAGATAGTAAGTCGACAAAAATGATTTACAAGGATAGGAAATTGTGGAGGACCATGATTGATTGATGAGAAAAATTTTAATAATGAGGAAGTTATAATGAGAATAAAGAACTACAATAAAAATGTTAATCTCAATCCCCAGGGGTCATTTCCATCAGGCAGTACATATCCTTCCGAGGGGCTGGGTTTGTTGTCAGGCGCATGAGGGGAAGTACCGAGGAGGCTTGGTCAATTTTTGCACGGTATTGCCGCTAAATACGCATTAAACCTGGCCTTGTGTCACATTCGGTGGCGATGTGGGTGTGTTGAAAAATACTATTAGTTATACGGGGACTCAAAACATGACTAGTATCAATAGTAAATAAGCAACTGTTTCGGCCACCAGACACATCCCAAGGAATTATTTACTTAGTGTAAACCGATTTTCTTTTTTTTTCTTTCTTTTTGTCTTATAATCATTTCATCTCAAGCAAGGAGGACTACCACTGGTGCGCAGGGGGTTACAGAGAAAGAAAAACCGGGTACAGGGGATAACGAAGAAAGGTATGAGATTTAGGGAGGTGGATGGGATTTAGTTGGGTAGAAGATGGCAATTGAAGTTGCAATTAAACTTTTAGAGATTGTAGCTATCAGCGAAGCAAGTATGCAGAAAGGAGTTCCACAGACGGAGAGGGCAAGAAAGGAAACTGATAGAGTAGAAATGTTGTTACATCAGACCGTTTTGACGGTAAAAGAGTGGGACCTTGATATCAATCTGGTAATATAAGTAAATTTTTTTTTTTTTTTTTTTTTTTAATCATTTCACCCCGAGCAAGGCAGAAACGCCACTGATGTGCAGGGGGTTACATAAATGTAGAAGGATTAATTAGAAAAGAGTGAGGAGTACAAGCTAGTTAGAAAGGAACAATAGAAAGCTGAGAAAGAAGGTGCAATGACAGATACATGGGCGGAGAGAACGTGAAGATTATACAGGTGAGGGGAGAGAGCTAGAGTCCAGTGGTTAGTAGGTGAGTATTAACTTTGCTTTTAAATTTCTGGAGGTCGTAGCCGTCAGGAAAGCAAGAATACGGGAGTGAGTTCCACAGATGTCATCGGAGCACCCGTAAAAGAAGCTCGTCAGAATAGAAACCGTGAAAATACTTGTAGAAAAAACAGAGGGAAGCCACATCCCGTCGGTGAGAAAGTGGCTGATGGTGAGCTTCAAAGTCATGACCATTACGTTACGTTCATATAGACCAGCTTCTTCATTTAGTAGGTGATCACAGCTCTCCACAACCTTCTATCCTTGTACTTCTTACTAAAGTTTACTTTTTTGCTATCCCTTCTAAACCCTGTTGTGTCAACACTTACAAAAGGCACGTTAGGTAGGTTATGCGCTGCTTTCCTCAATCCCACTTGCCTTGAATATATTCTGTGAGTGGCAAATTTACCAGGCCGTCTTTCCACAATATGTACACTAGAAATTTCAACTGTTTTTTCATGATTCTGAGTACGTGTCTTCTCTGTTTTCATTTTCCTCAAAACTTTCCCTACAGAAGGATGTTAAGAATACCATGAACGGATCATCCTTCTGTGTAGAGTTTGAGTTTTGTCTGTGTAGGTAGGGTTTTAAGGTATTTTTTTAATGTTCGGTTATAATGAGAAGTTTGATTTAGTCAGATTTTGATAAAAAAATCTATTTTAGAAAAAACTGAAGTTGTCTTCTAGTTTTGTATTTAAAAATGTATTACTGGTAATAATTTTTTTTTCTTCAAAAATGTATATTTTTCTATAACAGTCTATTTTTATACTTTCATAGTGTTTTGACCCCAGTTAGGGTGTTAACTATTTGCCCATAGCTGGGCAAATAGTTTATCCCCACACTTGGGTCATATCACTATGGAAATATAAAAATAGACTTTTATACAGGAATACATTTTTGAAGAAAAATTAATGTTACCAGTAATAAATTGTTGATAGAAAAAATATTACCGGCAATACGTTTTGAAGGAAAAAAAGGGGGAAAAATAATCTATCAAACAATCAACTTGAAGGACTTTTTAAAAAATACAAAATCAGAAGACAACTCCCACTCCCAACATTTTTATTAAAATCTGACTAAATCAACCTTATTATTATAACCGAACATTAAAAAAAATATCCTAAAAACTACCTTTTTGGCATTAAATAACCCACAGAGATTGATATGTCGTTAAACAAAACTCAAATTCTTTTCTTTGTTTCTAACGACATTTTACTTTTTCTTAATATTAACTTTAGCGTTTTTTCTTCTTCTTCTTGTCACGACCCTTCTTGACGTAGGCGATCATGGCTCTCCCTAACTTTCTGTGTTCGTTACTATTTTTTAAGTCTGTCTCTCCTTATCACTGCCATTTACACAACTTCGATGGGAGAGTTATATGCTGCTTTTCTGCCCCTTTTGCTTTCAATATGTCCCGTGAATGTCAAATTATATAAGCCATCTTTCCTCATTATGTATCCCAGAAACTTTGATCATTTTTCGTTGCTCACGTGTTCAGTTCATGGGATTCTCAGCATCCTTATGTAGAACCACATTGTTGTTGTCTCAAGTTTCCTGATTGTCCTGCATTCACTGCCATATAGAAGGACCGATACTACATACGACTCTTGTACGTTTTTATTTGTTTCTAACTAAATTTTCCTGATTTTTAATACCTAGCTTAGCTTTTGGAAAGCATCATTCACTATTCCAATGAGTCTTTGGATTTCGGTGTCACATTTTCAACACTCTTGAAACACTTCCTTGATATTTAAATGCGTAGTACTTGCTTGGTTTTGGAGTTTTCAATTTGTCATTTGAATGTTGGACTGTCCCTTATATTCTGTCTACTTACAAGTGAACTATAGTCCATTTTTCTCACTTTCTCTTTATTACTATTTCTAAGAGTTTCTGTAGCTTCGTTTCTGTGTATGATTTCAACATTGTGTCATCTGCATATCACATATTATTAAAACTGTGGCCGCCAATAATGAATCTTGGTATTATTTCTTCTTCTTCTTCTTCTTCTTCTTCTTCTTCTTCTTCTTCTTTGTGACGTGTCCCTTCAGGACGTTGGCGATTATGGCTTTTCCTATCCCGCTATTCCTTGTAGCTCTTAACTGAATTTCCCTTATTACCTTCCGAAACCCTGCTCTTCTATCCATTTGCTCAAGCCCATCAAATATGTCACGTGTTGCTTTCCCCTGCCTCCCTTCCTTCTATCTGTTCTGTGAGTATCAGATTCTTCAAGCCCTCCTTGCTCATTACACGTCCAAGAAACTTCAGCTGTCTTTCCCTGATGTTAAGTATAAGTTTCCTTTTCGTTTCCATCCTCTGCAATACCTCATCCTATAATGTTCGGTCCCTTATATCCTCAGCATCCTTCTGTAGAACCACATTTCAGGTGCTTCAAGTCTTTCCTACATCTTTGATGAGATTGTCCAGCATTCGCTGGCATACTGAAGGACAGACATCACATAAGAGTCCAGTACTTTCTTTTTAGTTCCCAGCGAAATTTTCCTGTCTCTACTCAGCTTCTAGAATACATCATTGGCCATGCATATACGCCTTCCGATCTCAGTGTCGTATTTTCCATAAGAGGGATGGTGAAGACCGTGTTGAAATTGTCGAGAGCCTACCTGCATGCCGTGGAATTCATCACTCATCAATTCAATGTATAAAACAGTAGAGTTAAAGTAAAAGAAAAATCCAGTGTTTTTCTTTTCCTATATTCCTACTTTACATTCGACTACTGGCACAGGTGGGAAATACAACCATTTCAACCACGGAGCAGGCCATAAGTGTAAAAAATTAAATGATGTTAAAAATAAGAAAGAAAGAAAACAAAGTCGGGATAACTCGAGATAACACATAACCAGCTAAGCACGTGCAACGTGGAAAACGGCAAACGCTACATTTTAATTTGCTGATTACCTGATAGGGAGCTTGTAGAGGCGAATTGTTGATAGCGGTGGAACCCATATGTTATTCAGTCCACTCTAAAAATAAAATGTGCCGGCAGGAGAGAATGGCGACGGATTTGGCGCGTTAGGATTGGCACGGAAATCAGATAAAATTGATTTCTTTTGCTTTTCCGGCTTCCGTGGATAACAAACAACATAGCATATAATAATGGACGTCACCTGTTGTGAAAATATCACAATGTTCGGAAAGTAATTACACATTGGATATAAATTATTATATACAAGTATACCTTTGCAATAAAAAATGATGGCAAAATATTTGAGATGATTATATTATATTATATTATATTATATTATATTATATTATATATATAGATTCGTGTAAAATTCTTTGTAAAATAAAGATGGAAGCTGACGATGGTTCGTCTGAAATAGGCCTATACATCCGATTGACCATGAATTAACGTGTCTGTCTTAATTTTTCTTTTATATATATATATATATATATATATATATATAGAGAGAGAGAGAGAGAGAGAGATATGTGTGTGTGTGTGTATGTGTGTGTGTGTGTATATATATATATATATATATATATATATATAGAACACACACACACGCTCACACACACACACACACACACACATATATATATCACTACTCGACGACATAATTATTGCAAAAAGATTAAATAATAAGTCCCTTTTAGGGAGCAAACACGCGGTAAGAGCTTTCAAAACTAGTAGTAAAGTTTAATAGTTGGTAGTAAAGAGAATGAATGGAGCCGACGTTGCCTAGCTGTTGTCTCTCTAATGAACTGAGCCAACGTTGCCTCCTATTGTCTCTCTCTCCAGTTACATCTGGATTTTCCCCGGTTAGCAGCAGGACAGCTTGACATGTCTATTCGTGCATCTCTGCAACGGGTCAAAATCCGGGTCTTTGTAAGATACCTAATGCCAATAAAAGCAACGGGAAAACCAGGCACTTGGCAAGTCATGGTGTCTTGTGAAGTCACTTCCGTAGGCATTTTGTTTCTAAAGTTGTTGTGGTTTCGCTGCAGTGTTAATTTTATTACCTTCTTCCTCTTAACACTCTCTGCTTATTACCGTCATAGTTGCTGAGAGAACATTCGTTTAGGTGTTTTTTCTCAACCTCAACACCTCTTGCCGTACATTACAACATAGAAAGATGGTTCTGTCGTTATGATTGGCTTAAAGTTGATTGATTATAGAAGTCACAGTTATGCATTTCACCTTATGACTCTTCCTTTTCGCTTTCAAAGAATATTTAATATAAAATTGAATACATTCCAAAAAAAGGTTCATCAGCTTTGAAAGCGGCAAAAAATATTTGTTTGTAATTAAATTTGAATTGGAGGCTGTTGGAATGGTAACTATGTAATAAATTTGGAAAAAAAACTCTATTTTGACATGTTTTGCTGTTAGCATCTTACAAAATTTCAAGATCTTGACCAGTTGCACAGAGAGAGAGAGAGAGAGAGAGAGAGAGAGAGAGAGATGCCAAGTTGTTCCGATGCTAATGTGGAAAACGAATTTTATTTCAACCAAATCTACATTGGTGAGACATAACATCATCCATGTAATTCATATGAACACTGAATTTCTTTCTTTCTTTTTTAACTTGAAGTACATTTTTTTAAATAATTTCACCTCAGGCAAGGCGATAATGCCACCAAGATACAAGAGATTATTTGAAGTGAAAAAAATGAGAAGACTTTAGAAGGTGCCGGAAACTCAATCTTAAACAGGAAACTAGGGATAAACTTCTACTCAGGAGTAGACGTGGAAGAAGTGTGAATCGTGGGATAGGCGAACCTATCTACTCCTACTGTGAAAAGAAAAATAATAAGAGAACAAAAAAAATGAGAAAAAAAGAGTGAAATATCCCGGAATTTAGTTGGAGCTGTTTTGAAGTCAACTCAGTTTTTTTTATATACATGTGGATATTTGTAAGGGTTTTCTTTATTGGAAACTTTGGAATAAGTATAAAATAACTAATATATTTTTATTTATTGCTTTAGAGTGAGTCCTTTGATATTCGGTGTCACAAAAATGTTCGTTTATAGAGAGGATATTGATAGTAGCCTGGAGAAAGTTCGGCAGTGTTAGTTTTGAAGTCTAAGGGTAGTAGTAATATTAGAAATAGTTCAGTGTCAATCTACTCTGTTGTTCTTTGGCAGAACTATCATTAACAGATAACCTCTTAACTTTTTCACACGTCACACATGGTTGGTTTCTCTCGGCGTCCATTCTGTTGTCTAGCTCAAATGTATGAACTTGTATACTTGTATGAACTTGACCAGGACTCTGACGCGAACCTTGATTTCGACTAACATTATAAGTCTCTTTGTATTAGATTTTTTTTTTAATTGGCCAAAACTATTTTATTTTCTGGCGTTCCCTTTGTTTGTTCATTTTTTATGACGGAAGTTATGCGTAGAGACTTCATGATTTTTGGTAGTTTTCAGTTTCAAATTACTAGGCTCATGTTCTGCAAACTTTTGACGTTTTAGGCCAGGTTCAATGTTTTCTTCCTCTTTTTAGTTGAGGGATTCATTCTCGTTAGTTGAAAAAGTATTGAAGGAGAAGTTTCTAGCTACCTAGATAGATAGATAGATAGAAAAAATTTTAAGGGAAAATGCACTTTTGAAGTTAATTATTTGTTTTTGTTTGTATATCTATTTGTATATTTCATCTTATTTGTTTTTTATCGGGACTACATACACATTTGTTTTTTATAAGCTTTTCTTGAATTTCACAAAGAATATATAAATACAGAGTTGACATTAGCATAATTCAGTGAATAAAACGGTAGAGTTAAAGCAAAAGAAAAATCCTATGTTTTTCTTTTCCTATATGCCTCATTAACTATGGCTAGAAAGCTATTAACCCCCGTCCCCACAACAGGGAAAGAAAAGAGATCGAATCATATTTTTTCGGGGATATCCTTGCAATAAACTCTGCATATCAGCCTCACCTTCCGTGGCGCTAAGCACATATCCGGTAAAAGATAAGATTACATTCAAAATATAACGCAAGTAAACTGCAGGCGAAAAAAAATAAAATGATAAGAAAATTAGTTCTGTTTCGATTTCCCGGGAAAGCAAGAAACAAAGTTATTGTTAAAAACATCGAATTATTTCTCTTTTCTCCTTGGGCGGGAGCCAGACTCGGTTGACTATTCGTCGTTGGCAGCTTTTCAAGTTACAAAAATCTAGGTGTCACTTTGGTCTTGAGGTCATAGGGTGATAGAGGAGGAAAAAACTCCAAGGATGAGATCAATTTGTCTTCGTGTCAGAGGTGAACAGCACTGGAGGAGTGGGAATATATTCGTTTGATGAATTGACCAGCCCAGCTGAAACTAAAACAATGCAAAATAAAAACACCTGTAAATAAACAATGGATGTTCGCTGTGGCTCAGTGGATATCGACTCGGAACGACAAATCAGGGAGCCGAGTTCAAATTCCAGTTGAATCCCTTGCATCCTTGGGAAAGGTATTAATCCGTCTCTTCCCTCCAGTTATGGGTTAAATAATAGGACAGATTGGGTTCGGCAAACAGTCTACCGCAGAAAGCAATGGGAACCTACTGGTGAATAAAGCGTGTATCACGTATGGTACTTAAGTGACTCACTGAAATAAACAATACTAAATGCTAACAAGAGAAATTATATATTCATGGGCGTAAGACTATTTTGAAAAGTATCTAATTTATACGAAAATACTGATTGGCGTAAAGGGGGACAAGATTTAATGTGTGAAATATGTAATGTTGGTTTATCCTTGTGAGGGTACCTTCAAACATTGTGAGGATACATCTAACAATATGTGGTTTTGGTTTATCTTTTTCAGGGTACCTCTAAAAATTGTGAGGGTACCTGCAAAAATTGTGAAATATATATGTGTGAAATATATGGTTTTGATTTATCATTGTGATTGTACCTCCAAAAATGTCCAAAAAATAGCAGATACATGATGAAAAAAATTCCAAAGTCATAAAAAACATTTATATCGCATAGTTATTATCAAGAGAGAAGATCAAAGTTTATTATGATATTTTTTCATCCGTTTTAGAACCTTAGAAATTAAAAAGAATCTGATTTATTGGAGTAGATAGACTAAACTATCGCCCGGTTCACACTCCACCCACATCTATTGTACAGGTGTAGAGGCTCATCCCTTGTTCCCTGTTTAGGATGTGGTTCCCGGTTTTCTCTTTTCCAATCTTTTACTCTTTTCCATTCTTTTACTCTTTTTTTTTCTCAACTCAATTGGAGTAGATAGACTAAACTATCGCCCGGTTCACACTCCACCCACGTCTATTGAACAGGTGTAAAGGCTCATCCCTTGTTCCCTGTTTAGAATGTGGTTTCCAGCTTTCTCTTTTCTAATCTTTTTACTCTTAAGTAGCCCCCTGCTCATCAGTGGCATTACCGCCTTGCTTGGGGTGATATGATTAAAAAAAAATGTCAACGCAGTACCATAATTTTGTAGAGGTAATTTTAGGAACTTTTGCGGTGAATAATGGATTTTTCAATCGTTTATTTATTTATTTTTTAAAATTTTCATTAGAAACATTTAAAGATTTATGAATTCTGTATTGATTTGTATCAGTCAAGGGATATTATTATTAAGTAAAAACTATATTTACTAATAATAAATGAAAACGTTTACTGCAATTCAGCGACCCCCACTATTTTAAAAAGAATTTTGAATGTTTTTCCTCTGTATAAACGTAACGATTTTTAAAATACGATCACCAATACACGACATTTTTTTTAAAAATTAGAGCGGTATCTAAAGTTAATTTAAATTTTAAACCATAATTTTCTAACCTTTTCTCATGAAGCATTTTTAAGTAAGGCTACACAACCATAAGTACGTAAAATTCAATAAAAAAATAAAAGAATGCTTAAAATATTAAAATTTTTTTAGATTACTGTGGAGTTAAATATGTAAAAAAAAAAAATGGCGTTCATGTTGTATTTGTCATGCCATTTTTCTAACTTTCTCCTTAGTTAAATTTTCCAACATTTCAAGCTGTCAATAAATCACGCAACCCCCCCCCCCACACACACACAAAAACAATTATGCTTTTCTTTGATATTCCAAACCAGTAGTTCCCAAAATGAAAAACTAAACGATAAACATAAGATTCAGAAATGTAGTTGTTCACTGCAAAACTTAATATAAACTTAAAATACACTGACAGTATGAAAAACAAATCCGAAGAAAATACGAAGGAACTTTTGGAAACGGAAACTCGAAATAGGACATTCTAAAGTGACATCAGGAAACAACATTGTCCCAAAGGAGAACAGACGTAGAAGAAAAAACGAGTGGATAACTGATGAGATTCTAGACATGGAACGGAATACAGAAAACTACACAAGGAAATAAGAAGCAAATGCAGAGAGGCTAAAAAGGAATGACTCAACAACAAATGTGCAGAAAGAAACGCAGTGATTGAGCACGACTAATAAGAGACATGCATAAAAAAATAAGGGAACTAACAGGACAAAAAGACACGCTCTTTAACAGGACGTATAAAATCCAAGGAGGGAACGCTCATGTTAGAGAAAGAGAAAATACTCCGGTGATAGGAAGGATATATAAGAGATCTCCTCCACGACAAAAGAGAGTAACCGACAAGGCACAGAGATACCGACAGACAGGAAATATTAAAATTCGAAGTGGAAGCTGCACTGGCAAAACTAAAATCAAGCAGCCGAACTAGACGACATCGCATTAGGGATGCTGACAGCCTTAGACGATTTCGGCAGAGACAAAATTATACAAATAAATAAAATGAAATTTATAACAGTGGTGAGATACTGGAAGATCTAAGTCGATGAATTCTCACAGCACCGCCTGAGAAAACAGGCGCAAAGAAATGTGAACTCCAACTACTTATCAGCTTAATGAGTCACATCACAAAACTCATCATCCGAATCCTGATTAATATGGCGAGTAGCAGAATCAGGCCAAAGATAGGAGAAGAACTGCGGTTTTGTCAAGGACACTGGAACAAGGAACGTGATATTTATGCTTAACCTGTTATCAGAAAGGGCAATACAAATGAAGAAGGGTGTGTATCTGTGTTTTATAGACTACGCAAAGGCATTCGAATAAGTACGCCACAAAGACTTGATAGCAACCTAGACATAGTCGGGAAAGACATTTGAGTAATCAAGAGCCTCTACTGGCATCAAACCACCTGCATACGGACAGGAAACGAGTTCAGCAAATATACAAAGAAAGGGTGTCAGATAATAATATGTCTTTTCACAGGGTCTATTCAACTTATACAGCGAAATAGTTTTGAGAGCCTTAAAAGTCATTCCAGAATTTGTCATTGGTATCAGCTTTCTGAACAATATAAGATACACAGATGATACAGTGCTCATAACAGACAGTGCTCATAACAGACAAGGGAACTACAAGATCTCTTACAGAAGGTAACTGAAGAAAGCGGAAAGAAAGGATTGCATATAAGCTCCGATAAACCTGAATGCATGGTCATCAGTAAATAGAGAAGCGCAAAATGACAACTACAGACTGGGGATACTAAAATCAAGCAGGTGCAGAAATTTAAATACCCGGGAAGTATTCTGACGTAGGACGGAAAGTGCGACACAGATCAGAAGCCGAATTGGCATGGCTAGGGATGCATTCCAGAAGCTGAGTATCGAGAGACCAAAAAAAAAAAAAAAAAAAAAAAAAAATTGCTAGAAAAAGGAAGAGGGTATTGAACTGCTATGTGATAAAGAAGAAACTTAAAGCAACCGAAATGTGGTTCTACATAAGGATACTGAGAATACCATGCATCAAACATGTGGGTAATGATGAGGTTTTGGAAAGGATAGGAACGAAAAGGAAACTAATACTTAACACTAGGAAAAGACAGCTGAAGATTTTTTTTTAATCGTGTGACCCCAAGCAAGTCATTCCACTGCCACTATAGCGCAGGGGGTTACATAGAGCGATTGGGTATAGGAAATGTCAGAAGGAGGGTAATAGACAACTTATAATGTACATAGGAAGAGAGTTGGAGAGAGTGGGTGTGAGTTAGTGTGTTAGGAGGTGTCTATTGGCCTTACATTTAAACTCCTGGAGGTTGTAGCCGTCGGGGAAGCAAACATGTGGTAGGGAATTCCACAGGTGGGAAGTGGGAGAAAAGAAGCTCTTGGAGTAGAAATTGCGGTTGCATTTCATCAGTTTCACTGTAAAAGGGTGGGACCTAGTTGTCAATCTAGTATCTCGTGCAAATTCACATCTGGGGGGCACCAGTGATTTAAGTTCGTCAGAGCAGAAGCCATGAAAGTATTTATAGAAGAGGCACAGGGATGCCACGTCACGCCGGTGAGAGAGATACCGCAGGCGGTCAGGCAAGTCGGTATCAATCACATTACAGATTCTTCGCTGTATTTTGTCAAGAACCCCGAGGAGAATAGAAGGGGCACCCAACCAGATGTGGCAGCAGTACTCAATACACGGGCGGATGGTGGATTTATATAATTGCAGGATAGATTCTGGTGGAAAGAATTTCCGGGCCCTGCACAGAGAGCCGACTTTCAAAATCCTAGGAAAATTAATGAAGGAATGCCTAGAGAAACTGATACAAACAGGTCAGATAGAGGCGAAGAGAGTGGAAAGAAACGCGTAGCACACTTGATAGGCTTGAGCAATTGGATGGCAGAGAGGGTTTCGGGTGGGATAACAAAAGAAAGCGTGTTAAGAGCCAATAGAGATAGGGAGATGTGGAAGATCACGATCACCTACGTCCTGTAAAGAAGGTTCCCAAACGGCGTACTGTTCCTCTTATGCTCGGTGGAAGAGGATAGCCTGTGAGCCGGAATTATTGAAAGACAAGATTTAGAAACAGTTTCCAAAAATTAATGTGCCACAAATAGATGATTTCAAAATTTTAAATATTATTGATTACTTGTAAGATTAATAAAAATATTTCTTTCGATTAAAATCAGTTAAACTTTATTCAGTTAATTTTTCTTGACGTTTCAAAAAGTATATCTTATTTTTTAAAATTTTTAATAAAGAGAATTATGTTGTCTTGACAAATTCGTCAACATGAACGAATGTATCGATTTTACGATTTTAAGAAGAAAAAAAAAGAAAAATTCCAATCAGTTTAAATTCGGTGTGAAATACAGCAAATTATTTTTGCTTGTTGGAAATATTAAATTTAATCTAATAGTTTAGTTTTAATTAAGTTTTAAATATTAATATTAAATCAAATTTATTAGTTCAAGAATTAAAACTAAAATTACAGGGCTTACGGCCATATCACGTTGAATACACCGGGTGTCGCTCGATCACCGAAGTTAAGCAACGTTGAACCTGGTCAGTACTTAGATAGTGATGGATGTGCGTTGTGGTGCAGTTGATATCGGCTCGGAAAGAGAAATCGGTGAGCCGAGTTCGAATTCCAGTTGAATACCTGCATTCACTTAAGCGCTGGTACCCTTGGGAAAGGTATTAATCCGTCCCTTCCCTCCAGTTATGGGTTAAATAACAGGGTAGGACTTGGGGACCCTGCCCTTGAAAACAAATTCCAATGAATCTTGATAAAAGAGAAAGTATTACAGAAAACTTTATATATATAAAACAACAATAAAATTGTTGAAAGAAAAGGTATTACCAACAATAAATAAAACTTTAGTTGGCAATAAAAGACCCACCGAGATTGATATGCCATAAAACAACCAACCAACTAAAATTACAGCTTCAGGAATTATTTTTTATCTTTTAAATGCGTTTTAAACTGTAAGTAACCTTTTATTTGGGGAGGTACATATTTTTGTGGGAAATAATGTGAAGTAGATATTAATTGAATTAAATCTACTCTGATATAAGGCCATATTAATGGAGTTCTATTGAAGAATAAGCTCATGAACATCGGTGACACATATTCACGCTAAGAACTCGTTCTTTTGTAGTAGTTTTCTAACTGTATCTGCCTATATTTTCAAGCTGAGGTATTGTAGTTATTTACACTATTTACGTTCGGATTGTTGTCCTCTTTTCTTACTGTCATATTCATGCCTTCTTCATGTGATATACGTTGAAATTTCGAACCGAAACCTTTACTTAGTGTACATTACAAGCGTTTTCTAGACATCTCAGTTTCTATTTTACCCACGAAAAAAAAAACTGTATGTAGAATTAAACATTTACCCTGCTCCATAGAATATAAAATTAGTAAAAATTCTGTAAATCATTCTATTACATTTGCCCTCTGTGCCTGAAAAGCTGCATATTATAAAGTTTTCTAAAAATAAAGTACGACTAAACCATAGAAATGAATTAACAGTAAATACCATAAATATTTCACTTTAAAATTTAATTAATTATAATGTTCATATATAACTATTGCTCTAATTAAAGTTTCTTTTGTTTCTGATCGTTTAGATTAACTCTCGCCAAATCTAACATCCTGTCGACCTCGGAAATAATTTAAAATCAGAGAAGAGTCGAATGACAAGTAAGTATAATTGTCGTCTGCTTTTTCAAAGCATTTTATTTTTTCGGAATGTCTTAAGAGGCCACAAGTAAAACAAATCTGTTCAAGAAGCATTTAGCTCTTTTAGTGGTTGTATAACCATTATTTTATTACAAATTAATGACCCACACAATACTTATTTGGTTTTCGAAACTCCAATATAGCTTAGTATACCATAGTTACTTAATTTATTTTTTAACCTAACCAATAAGCCTCTTTAACAAATTCTGTAGTATAAAAATTAACTTCTCCATAAACGTAAAATCTAATCTGTTGTTCAGTACCACATTGTATAGTTCAACCTAATTCTCACTTTTGATTGAGTAATCCAGACACACCCATAATAATATTGTTCAATTTCCTCCAACCACCCCTCCTTAACTTTCTAATTAACCAGGAATTCGTTTTCTATTTTCCAAAATAAATCATTTTCATTACTTGTGTTTAAAATATCACTCGGAGAAGAAAAATAATGTTTTGAAACATGAAATTTTTGTGTAGTGATAAAATGTTTTTTATAAACTATTGTAATAAAAACATTACAATATATACTATAAGTATCTAAACATATATATATATATATATATATATATATATATATATATATATAGATACTTATATACTTAGATTGGTGACTGCTTGGGAATACCAGGTGCTGTAAGCGTTTATTGTGCGTTGTGGTGAGGTGGCTGTCGGCTTGGAAAGGGAAATTGGTCAGCCGTGTTCCAATTCCAGTCGAACACTTTGCATTCACTTACGCACTCGTACCCTTGGGAAAAGTATTAAGCCGTTTCTTCCCTCTGTGTTAAATAACTGAGGTATGCTGTTCATGTAATCTGTGGTGAATTTCTGCACCGATTGTTTGCTATCAGCAGTTTCAAAAAGTGTGGATGGTGCTACACAAGCCTTCACCACCCTAAACAATTCTTTGTGTGTCAGTCTAACTGAGTTAGAAATCGACGGTAGAGTCCATAATATATATATATATATATATATATATATATATATATATAAGAGTGGAAATTAAATAGATCTTTTTGATTAGTGGGTGTTGGGTAAACTTTAAAATCTAATTTGTTATTGTTACGTACTAAAGCAGACGTCGAGGAAACGTACAGATTTGTCTTTAAAGTTCATTTGTTAATTCGATGCTATCTTGTGAATTATTAAGTTTCTTTATTATGTCTGGTACATTTTTATTGAGATGATAAACGTCACTGGTGTATATGTGCGTACCTGTGCATGTGTGTGCGTACCTGTGCATGTGTGTGCGTACACGTTAAATCACGACAGCAAGAGATATTTTTCGAGAAAAAGCTGAGAAGTTCTTGATTAAACTTTGCAAAATCTGATCATAATAGACCTTTTTAGGAACCCTTTCTTGGTCGAACGGGTAACCTTTTCTCATCCCCTCGTATAAATATCTACGTGCAGTTATAACAGTTTGCATACGAGTTTGGATATTTTGATCAAATTGAAAGCATTTCTGTTTTATAATGTCACTTTCCTTTCGAAAACTTGTATTTCAAACATGTTTCTGTTTGCCACTAAATGTTTCTAAATCCTGATATCTGCCTTGCCTAACTTATATATCATATTCGTATCCTAATTAGACTCTCAATTGTCTAGTGCTTCCCGAGCTAAATTAACCTAGCCTTGTTCATAAAGCCCAGATATGCCGGAAGTTTGGAAAACATACATGTCACTAATCGCAGACACCAGTATCAAGCTGGAATCAAGGCAGGCATTTAAAATGGCGACATTGTATCAGTAACATGACAAAAGGAAAGAGATTAGTACTTATAAAAACTTTTGTTTCTTATCGTAAAGATTAACCCTCGCCAAATCTAACATCCTGTCTACCGCTGATATAATTTAAAATCAGAGAAGAGTCGAATGACAAGCAAGTATAATTGTCGTCTGCTTTTTCAAAGCATTTTATTTTTTCGGAATGTCTTAAGAGGCCATAAATGAAACAGATCTATTCAAGAAACATTTAACTCTTTCAGCGGTTGTCAGTTTTTTTATTTTTAACATAAAGGTTTATTCATCTCTCGGTAACTGATTCTACAAGAAATATGTACGGATCATTTTCCTCTTCGGGTTTCTTTATATAGTGTTTTACTAGCAACCATCATTGATCCTTACTGGAACTGTTTACTGAAGGAATAAAGAAAGGACAGGAGAAGCAAACTCCCTTAGAAATTTGAATGGGAGATAAGAAGAAAAGTTAATAAAAAAAAAAAAGGGAAGTTTTGTTTGCATAAAAAATGGAAGTGAGAAGAAAGAAAGTGTTGTATTCCACTGTTGTTTTACTGGGAGCGTAAAAAGCCTGTACCCATTGGGAATGGTTGAGTTTCCGCGTCGCCAATGTTGTAGGTTTTTCTCGATGACTGACTTTCCTGAGAACTATCTAAGAACGATCAGTCTCTGGCTATCTTTGTAGGTCAGATATTGCTTTACTAATCACATCACGTGACTCTTACTGGATCAGTTCAATAAGCGAGAGTAAAATAAAAAAAATGATGCGTTATATTTGCAGAACAAAAAAATAAAAATAAATTCTCAACAGTCGTTCGATATTTGCATTTCATCAAGTAATTTTTAATTAATTAATTGACTGACTGATTTTTTTAAATCTGACATTATTTCTTATTGCTATAAACGTTATTTTCACTAGATAATTATTTTCAAACGGTGGAATTGCTATCTCCGGATGTAAAAGGCAATGAGAGTTTTATTAAAGAAGATGTTCCCGCAGCAGAGATTGAACCCTGGTACAAGCTAGGTTTACCTAATGTAAAAAAAAAACAAGGTAATTTCAATCGTTACCGACCAAGAAGCACTTATTTTTTCTATATGACTTTCGATATCCTAATGTTATAAATATTATTAAATGTTATTAAATATTATTAAATGTTATTAAATATTATTAAATGTTAAAAATATCATATAACCCGATTTTGGTCCTTGGGTAGCAACTGTTATTCGCAATTTGCTTATGCCTAATATTTCCTTCAAACTTTGCTTTTGTGACTAGGATAATATTTCTAAAATTCAACTATACCCATTGGGAAATCTAAACTTATCTATAAATGAAACTTTGTCTCTATGTGTGTGTGTGTGTGTGTGTGTCCGTTACCTATAGACTCCGAAACGGCTGAACCGATTTTCTTGAAAATTTACACAGTTGTACTGTAAGCGTCTGCGAGTGTTCTTAGCTAGGTTTTGTGTCGAGATACTCCCGATAAATATCGAAAATCGAATAATCGAAAAAATCGGGTGATAGAAGAAGTGGTCCGATTTTAATAAAATTTGATACACTCATAGACATAAAAAACGATATTCAGAAGTTTCAAGGTTGCAGTTCTTACAATAGTGCAGATAATCGATAATATATATATATATAAAAGACAAGATGTTTGTTTGTGTGTCTGTTTATCTGCCTGTATGTCAGTATTTTTTTCAACCCTTTTATTTTAACTTTTGCTTCGGGTTTGGCTCTAAGTAGGTAGAATTGTAATTCTTAGTCTCAGCTATAATACCATTTACCCAGAGGACTTATTTAGCCTTCAAAATTCAGTTTAAAAACTTATTTGATATCGATACCAGAAAATCAAAATTTGACTTACATCCATTCATTTTTCTTTCAATCTACGGTTTCGCTTTAACTGGAAACAACTATTGCATTTTAGTCTTTCGTGCCAACGTCCAAAGAGCCTGAGCTCCAGGACCATGGATTAGTTCTAAAGCTTTCATTACAGCCGAGCAACGCCGGGCTATACTGCTAGTTAGCAATAAAACGATGACTCAAAATTAGATTTATTTATTTTAGCATTACACAAAAGTGACAACGAAAAATTTAGAAGTGATTAGTTTTTCGCGATTTACGCTTATATTGTAAATTACTTTCACGAATATGCCTTGTAGGCCTCAAACATTTTAGCAGATGTTACCACAGAGTAATTTCTTTCTCTTGTTTTGATAAATTCGCCACAGACATAGCAAAATGCATCTGCTAGATGCTTACTGGCTATTGATGCAATCTGTGACGAATGTATATAGCAACGACGACTTGCCTGCACTTGTACAAGAAGTAAACTGAACCGTTGACCTTACGTTCTTTGTATTTCTACTGCTATCTGTGTTGCCAGAACGTTCTAGGAAATCTGGAAATTTTTAGAAACTTCTCGAAATTTTTTGAAATTTGTAGAATGTTCAGGAAAATTCCCCTTCAACAGTTGAATCAGTCTGGAATGAAATGGAAATTAGATTAATTTCAAAACATCGATGTCAAGATCAAAAAAGCAAAATTTGAAGAAAATGATTGTCATTTTCTTTGCTGTCTATAGGGAAACATTTAGGAAATAATATTAACTAACAAAAGACAAAAATATCAAAACATTGGTTTTTATAAACACAAAGTTTTGGCCATTGTACTCACCAGCCTTCTTTCATTATTTATATAGAAATGAAGCATTATTATGATTATTTATTTTACTATTCGGACCACCATGCTAATCTTAATTTTTATACTCAAAACGGGTCTCACGGCAATCTCACCTTGAAACATCGGATCTCGTACGATTACGGAATTTAAGCAACGTCAGGCCTGGTCAACTCTTCATTTATTCTATGAACATAACATCGAAAATCGAATTCCTTTCTTAGATTTATTTTATGTGACGAATGCATCTATCAACGGAAAATAGTTTAGTTCCAAAATATCGATGTCCAGAACACAAGAGCAAAGTTTAAAAGAAATAGTTATCATTTCTTTTGCTTTCTAGACTGAAGCAATCAGGAAAAAAACACCTACTGATCAGGGAGAAAATATGTCAAAATTCTGTTACACAGTGTTATTGGTCGGATCTAACTCTTGTAAAGATAAAGCATGACAGAAGGAGTCTGGCATTTTCTGGATCGGTACAAGCGGCACAGGGATTTAGCTACGTCTTGTTATCATAAGTACATCTTACACAACAGTTCTTTTTCTTCGTTGCCCTTTCAAATAATTGAACGAAAGTGAACTATGGTGGATGCAGATCATATAATCACCAAAAGCAAAGATACAAAAATCGATATCATCGATCAGGTTCTCTCTGGTCAGCATCTTATGTCAAATGATTGGCTGATATGGGTTAACATCCATATCAACCAAGATGAGAACAATAGTTCGAAATAATACCAAAATATTGAAAATTACTCATCTCAGAAATAAATTTTAAATCTTAAATCATTGATCAGGTTGCGAAAAATATAAAAGAAAAAGCAATATATATATATATATATATATATATATATATATTTCAACATTTCTTGCGTCTTGTCAAGAGGCCATCATTTGACAAGATACAAAAAGTGTTGAAACATTTTAAATAAATACTATATATATATATATATATATATATATATATATATATATATATATATAGTCATCCGCAGACAGATCTGCTTCGCTGTATCACAGCTCATGAGTACTGTTAGACAGCCGATTGCCTTTTACCCAGGATCGAAACCCAACAGAATTGGCGTCAGTTGGCAATTCTACCTCTGAGCTACGGGCACTCGGTAGAAGGAGGAAGACTTTTAGCGTGTATATTATCATTATACACGTCCAATAGCTGAGAGTGTTCAAATTCATTGCTGAATGAACGATGCGTAGATGCCAGAGTAGCTACTGTTTATATATATATATATATATATATATATATATATATATATATATATATGCATGCACAATGATGTGAAGAAAGTACATTAAGAATTTTACTGGAGTCATAGTAAAAATATGATTCTGAAATTACAGAATTTTGGGTAGAGAATAAATTGATTTCATGCAGTGGTTGCTCTATCACGTGTTAAAAATGCACACATTTTATTACATGCTAACAGATTTTCGTTCAAGATTTGCATATCGTTGGGATTAATGTTAGAAAAAAAGGTGCTTCCTTGTTACGTGAGAATTGCGTGACACAGTATTTCATTGTTAGTAAAGAAGCAGGAAAAATGCCTGCGGATAGAATCTTACTGCTTTTTTGTTTTTTTTTTCGAATGGAATTTTGGCAATCATTGGAAATATTTTTGCAATTTAAGCGAAGAGATAGAAGACCTTGAGCGAAATTCCAAGGAAATGGAAACTTATTTCTATTGGATGAGAAGAATATATATATATATATAGCTCACATTGGTAAAATAATGTTGTCCTTTTGTTGTTATTAATATTGTCTTTTTGCAGGTAAATTTTATTTATATCTGAAATACATAAGCATGCGCGTGTACACACACACATACACACGCACGCGCACGCACGCACACACACACACACACACACACACACACACACACACACACATATATATATATATATATATATATATATATAAGAAGGTGTTGAAAGGTTCTAGGTTCATGCACACACACGCATACGTACAATAATATATATATATATATATATATATTTCGTTAAAAACGACCGACAAGGAAGATTTTAGTAATTTTTTATTTACCTTTTCTAGTATTCTTACATGTTTCCTTTTTGCTGGAGATAAGGAGTGCAAAAATACTCCATAATGTTCGACTTTTCAAGCGCTTTCAGGTACTTCACTGGCCACTTTCAAGGATGTTATTTTTCCGGTGTTGATATTATGTCTTCATGTTTGACCGGAATGCAATTTTTGCGTTTTGTGTTTTCGAAAAGGAGAATTTTTTTTTAAAGCTATCACTTGATGCGCACAGCCGTGAGCGCCTGTCAATTTTTTAAAAACCTTTATGACTCCGATTAATAATTCCGAGACATTATCCATTATACTACCCGCACTTTCAAACTTACAGCAACTGGTACTCCCAAGCAGTCACCCATATAGATACTGACCAGGCTCAACGTTGCATAATTTTGGTGATTGTGAGGGTTATAAACAGAAATCAATATCATCGTTTTTTTATCTTTGCATTTAAGAATGTTCAAAAATATTCAAAAGCGAACTGTTAAATGAAAGCAATATTGATAAAGAAAAAGAAAAAGCCAACGTTTACTAACTTCAATAATGAACACGGCCACAATGTGTTGATCGTGTTTGGAAAAGGAAACATTCCTATAAAATATATACATACGTAAAACAATCCATGCATTCAGTTAAAAGTAAAAATGAAATAATCCTTGGGTAGTAGCCGAAAACGCTTAGACATACAAAACGTTTGAACAACTTGTATATAATTTCCAAAATTATAAGAACCCAAGGAAAATGAACGTTTTATCTCGATCCTGAATTCAAGCACTAAAAAAACCCGCTTGCCAAAATATCCTTTAATCAGTAAACTTCTGAAAAAATTCTTGACACTAAGCATTATCACAATTCAATACTATATACATAAAAAAGGAATACTTCATGAAATTATTATACAAAACAGAGTATTTAATTCGGCGAATGAGATGGAGAGCTCATTTCTTTCTGCACAAGGAAAATACACCTAAAGATATCTTCCGACATACTTAATTAGTAAAATTATATAAAAAAATTATACAATAAAAAATAAATACCACATATTTATTGGAAATTTAAATGTAAATAATTTTCACAACATACATCCAACATTGCTTGATTACGAGATTCGAACACGAAACATAGAAATTTCCGAGTCGTAATGTACTTTTAATTCATAACTATATGATTATATTATGCTCTACAATA